>PVJA010029475.1:0-26593 GCA_004027025.1 Myocastor coypus
AAAAAAAAAAAAAAAAAAAAAAAAAAAAAAAAAAAAAAAAAAAAAAAAAAGACAAAAGAAAAATAAAGAAAATGCCAACAAAAAAGAAATCTGGCTTTACTGAAGTTCCATTCTTGAACTTTACCTATGTATCCTACTAATCATTAAGTGATGAAATAATACACCTGTGTTATTATAAATGGAATTTTATTCACATAGGATGTAGAATAGTTCCCAATTTGAGTTTGAATAAGAAGTTACATTTTAGTGAGGAAAATTGGAAGCTATTCGAAGTCAGTGGGAATAAACATAGATATAAATTCTATCCGTGAGCATAGCAGAAGCACACAGTGCATGGATGGCCTAAAAAATGTCCTACAGATATCTGGAGGAGGTAAAGGATTTTTTTCAGATGGTATATCATAGTGACTCCCACTTTTTACTATGATATTTATCTGAGAAATGGAAAGCAGAAAATGGAAATCTGTAAGTTATATTTCCAATGTATAATTTCTTACCTACTTGGATGCAATAAACAATCTAAATCTTTAATTATTTCAATATAGATCAAAACTAAGCAATTTCATCATTGATAAAGCTCTACATATTTGCAAAATAAGTCCATAAGTTTTGTGCCAAGTTTTCCAGTTTTAGTGATAAATCAACTAGAAATTTTTGCTTAGGTAGATATTATATCTAATATTTGAGTTAATTTAAATTAGAGAACACACAGATTTGATACTCTAAAGATTGTTTATGTCAATTTTCTCTTGCATCTTTCTTATTTAATATTATTCACATGTCTAATGTCAATTCCATTATCTCTGCATTTCTGAGGAAATCCCTGCAATAGAGGAAATCATTCCCCTCTTGGTGCTATTCTTTGCCTTTTGCGTGCATCCGCTGTTGCACTGACCACATTCTTACCATTTTTCTCTTTGTGTTGTTGTTTTTGTTATACTTAACTATAAACAGCTTGAGGGTAGAAACTCTTTGTTAATCCAGAAGCCAACATTTTGTCTTTCAAAAAATAATTATGTTATGAATTGCTAGATGGATGTATAGATGGTGGAGAGGTAGTAATGTTAAGTACAATGTTTGATAGTAAAAGTAAAAATGTCTTACTGAATATTTCATATCTGCCTTTTGATGTGCTTTCATGGCTTCCTTTAATTCTTTTTCCATTTTAGTCAAGTTAAAGATAGATATTCTGCATGGCACAACATGTAAAATGCCCTATTTCCCTGTCAGTACACTTTTAGAGTAGGGAATAATTGTGAATGACATTTTCAAATAGGTATCTCTTCAAAGGTATCACTATAAGAGATGTAATAAAGAAATTTGGAGGACTTTAGCCTCCTCAGAATAAAGCCTTACAAGGAGATGACAACTGACCAGGGAATGTTAATGGCTAGGCAGAAATTCTTCATGATCTAATGAATAGTTCTTAAAGTCATAAAAGTTCAAGAAATCCAGTATTCACGAGTAATCTTTAGAGTTTGTCAAATCCATTTTATTTAACTTAACTCAAATATTAGCTATACTATATACCTACACAAAAGTTTCTAGTTAATTTATAACTAAAACTGGAAAAATTTGCAACAAACTTACAGACTTATTTTTCAAATACATAGAGCTTTTGACCTGACATCTTTATTTAAACAATAAAAAGTTTAAATTGTTTACTGCATTGAAATAAGATTGTATATTTGAAATGTACGTTTTACATTTTCTATAAGATAGAAAACTGTGAGAATTCTAGATATTATTATTGCATCTGTACTGATCAAAAGAAATACTTTACTCATGTAATGAAGAAATGTGTTTCCACCAAAAATAAACATCAGCTGGCTACAAAATTAATTAAAATATGTCTTCTTTTCAACAAAACACCCTAATATGCATTATTTGTCTTTATGCTATGGTTGATATCTCAGATATAAAGTCTGTGATGGACCGTTTGGGGATTGTTTCCAAATAGGAAAAACTCAAAAAATTAGGATTCAGAACCCTAATAGGTACTCAGTATTGTATGCCATCTTTTTCTTCTTATTTCCTCTATAATTAGGTTTCTACTGTTTCCTAAAATACAAATTCAATAGCCTCTTTTCACAAAGAATATACTCAATCTACAATTATCACTTATAAGCAACTCTTTCCTTTTACTTTATCTTGATGTAAGAATATGCCATCATTTTACGCAAGTAGAAATGGCTAATAAGCTAAAGATCCTAAATTTAGCCCTAAACTTTTCTCGAATTCCCCAAAACACTTATTTCTGTTATAGTTTAAAATAAATTTATCTTTATCCTCAAAGTCTTACCAGAATATTGATGTTTTAATGTTTCCTTACCATTTCCTTTGTACTCTACTTACCTTTATGGCTAACATATTTATTTGAAGCCATGGTAAGTACAGTGGATATTTTGCAATTGCCTACATGATAATGATTTCATTGGAAAAAAATAATGGTTCATTTCTTAAAGATGACACTCAGTGACATGTGTTGTCCTGCTTTGTGTTTTCTACCTTCTTCTCTAGCTACTTCTCAATATATGTTATAGACATATTGTAGACATCACTGTTCATCTTTGACAAGTTCCTCAGTGCCTACTTATTTTTACTTTTCTTCTTATTCTACTAGTCACTTTCAGGTCAGGGATATAGCTATGTTGCTTGAGCTTGCCTGACAAGCACAAGGTCCTGCGTTTGATCCCTGGAATTAGAAAAACAGACAAACAAAATACAAGTCACTCATCCATGAACCCATCCATTTGCATACCTGCAATTGATTAATTGCATACCATTGCAGGGAATCAATTAATTCCACAAACGTTTGTGGTCACTATGCTAATGCACTCCAGATCTTCATTCTTCAACTTGACATTTTGGACTTCCAAATTCAAATTCCTATCATTGTCAACTGTACCATTGTCATAGAAAGGTATTTCAAATTAGTGATCTGTACATAAATGTGAGTATAGAATAAAGAACCAATGATTTGGGACAGAATTAGTGAATTTCCTCTGGATTTTCCTAAGAATTATACATGACACTTTTATGAATGTGAAGAGGAATGTGAAGTATATATAAATGTTTATTGTTGGTTAAAATGACACTCAGGTGAACATTTAAAAATCACATTCCACAGTCTTGAATTTAAAATGGTAGCAACTCCTATTTCCATTTCTTTTGATGTATATGATCATGGAAAATGTCCCCAATCATTCATCATTCACCCATTCATTCACTTATTAATTACTGAATGCTTATATATCTTATATTGTATAGGTGCTGAGGATTGCAGTATTATACAAGTTGATAAAATTTCTGCAACCATTCTCAATCTCCATTTTCATATTTATAAAAAATGTTAATAATTCCAACTTTGTGCAGTTTTGTCATTGTAAAAGGAGAGATAGCATGTGCAGTTCCCTTATAACTCTGCTAATGAAGCAGCTTTACCGAAAATTAATGTGGGGAGTAGCTGGAGATCAGTGACATATTTGGGGCTAGGGGACAGCCAGCCCCTAGAACACAGAGCTCCAGAGAAGATCCATGTGAATAAGTTTCTGGAACTAGAGAAAAACCAGTCCTGCAGGCTGGTGCTCCCTTGGTGCTCCTCCTTATTAACTATAATGCCGATGGCTCTGAGAATGTTTCACTTTCAGTGTTCTCAGCAAAATATTGACACCTTGTGCTTTCAGCCTCACTTCACACTTCTTCCCTTTTCAAATAAACAGGCAACCTGCACTGGATTGTGCCTGCCTCCCCATCAGAGGGTCAGGCCCCTCCCAGCCCCAGCTTTCTTTTTAGGGTGTGTCCAGTTTTTTCTTAATCTCTCATTGTTGCGTGTGAAGGCCCCACTGGCCACGCAGGTCTCAGCAAGTTACACTTGTGATTATTACAAGATTCCACCGATGTAATTCTAACAACTTTGGCTTTAGGTTACCATGAATCCTGAGCACATCAGGGTCCTGAGAGTTTAAGAATGGAGTAAAGATTATCAGGCTAGGGTGAAATTAGCTGACTGGGCAAACTAAGGTTTACTGGGGGATTTTTCCACTGGGTTTTTCAGGTTATTTAAAAATCTCACTGCCAGTAATCCATTGAGATCATGGAATACTGGACTATGTATACAACTACTTTCTCTTAGTTCAATGATAATAAATTTTTGGTACCAACAATGATTAGAAAAATTATCATGTCTATATCCTATCCTCTGTATAACTACTGCGAGGACAACAATGTGCAATGTATCCATTATTGGAAATGTGCTTCTAACGTGTTTTGAAAGTATCACATTGTTATTTCTTATTAAAAGTAAAAAGAAACTCAGAAATTACTTACTTTTTACTTATAAGATAGGATTTTAAACAACAGTAATAATAACAAACATAATAATGCCTACAACATTTGTGTTCAATGTACTTTACCTTTTGTTTAAATTGACTCTAAGATATAGTAGAATGGACAAGAAATAGCAGTCTTATTATGATACTATAAAGGAAAATTAAAGTTAACACAGCCAAATTATCGAAAAAAATGACAGTTTTTCAATACAAAGAAGACTGAGATTTTAGTCTCCCTGTTCTGACATAGAGCCTTAGCTTGTCCCAGTAGTTTGACTTTTCAACCTTCATTACTTTGGCTCACACAGCCAATTCTGATAAGCTCGTTGGCTATATTAAGATTTGTGCCAACTAGTACGTTGAAGCCATGGGTCAAGGCTCAGGAAAGCAAGGCCTCATGAAGTCTGTGGCCTCAAATATAATCTATTTCCAATATTCAACCCAGCGTTAACTTCTGTTTTCCCCTGAATCTTGTGACCTGGTGTCTCTGATTAACAAGATCACAGACATTTAATAAGAGAGATTTCTCACCTTCTAACTAACAGCCATTCCAACCTTTCCAATTCTAGAATGCACCACCTATGAGGGAATGATTCAAGGTTGTAACATCAGTCTCTTTCAGGCCAGGGTTTGCACCATGCCCCTACCTCCAGGTGGGAATCTTAGGCCCTGCATCCTTGAAATTCTTCGGGGCTTTTTTTCTCCAGGCCCCAGCTCTCTGAATTCTTGATTCTCTTGAGCTTCAACTTTGCAAGGCCTTGACCTACCTGAACCTTGGCATCCTGAATTTACTTCCTGAATACTGCCCTGGCACATGAAGCTTAACCTGTTTGCTCCTAATCCATCACTCACTGACTGAATAGGTCAAGCATCTGACAGAGATTGAGACCCCTTGTTTGAAGTACTACTCTTATAGTCTGTTAAAGTGTGGGGTTTTTTTTAGTACTCTAATAAACTTTCCATAAAAGTTAGAATTAAAATAGTTATAAAATTATATATAGGAACTCAAGATCCTATGGATTCAATACTCATTTTTAATACTTATGAGAACTAGAGTATAACAACTGCTTATATTCTCAACAAAAAATTCACAGACATTAGCCATCAGATTCTAAACACATAGGATCCTTGTTTACAAAGCTTGCCGTTGGCAGTCCCCTTTAGTTCATTTTGTAAATGTATTTGAAAAGTTTAAGAAAACATGGAATAAACATTAAAGTGGAACACACCAAAAGAGGTTGTTTTAAAATTCAGCCTTTTGAACATTTTATGGAGGAAAACTGTAAGGAACCATCTCTCCAAATTAAATTCTAAGAGATATGAATATGTTGTTAAGCTTCTTTTCAACAAACTCCTGGCAGTTATATAATTTTTTAAGTAGTTGAAGAAAAATTTCTCAAAATATTTCAATAAACAACTACCTAATTTCAAAGATTTTAAATATTATTTTGTAATAGTGAAACAATCTTAATAAACAATAATTCAAACATTTTTCCAAAGGAAATTTAATATCAAAAACTTCTATTTTCTTTATTTTTTGTATTTTTTTTCAAAAATCATAAAAATGTTTTGCAAAGATAATAAAACAGTACCCAGCACAGATTATATCTTTAATTTTTTTTCATAGCTAGGAGAATTTTCAGTTTGATGAGTTAGACCACTGCTATGGTTTTATGTAGGACAAGAATAAAAAATAAATAAATCTATGTAGATCAAAAAAAGTCTAGATATGTGTTACCAAGAATATCCAATTGTCTAGTAGATGACCATATAAAATATCTGCACATACATATTTCAGTCACTACTAACTGTATGGAGTGTACTTCAGCTTGGCCAAGATCTAGGAGACAGGCTTGAGATTGTCTTATTGGAGCAGCAAAATAGGCACACTTCGATGAAATGCAGAAGCAGAAGGGTAAGCAAAGTACAGAGGGGCAAAACAATATAATCTATGAAAGAGTGAGAAAACTAGGCAGATGCTGTAGAAGTTAGCAGCATTCATTTGTTTTACATACAATGAACAGCTTGAACTTTCATTGGCTTTGGTGGTCTCCATATTGTCAGTACAAGAATTACTGGTATATACGAAAAGCTTACCTTTGTTTTTGCTTCCAGGAACAAGAATGGTATTAAATTCTGACAGTGATATAAGCAGCAGAATAACTTAAAGAATAAAATAAAAGTCACTGGGAAGAAAACTCAAGTAGCACATTTTCTTAAATTATTTAGGTTTATTTTTATAGAGGATCGTGAACTTCTTTCAGGCTCTAAATCATCGTAAACCCCATTAACTTTGATCCAGCTATGACACTGCAAAATTCTATATAGCATCCTGGTTAAACAAAGTTTATAGAACACAAATAATCACATGTTTACTGCCTACTAGTATAGCATAAGGCAAACATATACATCCTATGCGCATGAAAAATATATCTTGATCAAAAATCTTCATCTGCAAATTAAGGCTACAGGAAAAATCTGCATGTGATGGACTAAGCAGTAGATGAGGGGAGGGAAAAAAAGAGAGACAGTTGAGATTTTTCTGGGAATTTTTATACGGAGCATATTTTAGCATTTTCCCATCTTTTATTTTTAATTTTTATTTACTTAATTTATTATTTATTTATTTATTTATTTATTTATTTATTTATTTATTTATTTATTTATTTTTGCAGAACTGAGGGTGAAACTCAGGACCTTGTACTTGCCAAGAAGGCACTCGTGTCCCTGAGTTATCTCCCCAACCCCACCATCTTTTCTTTTTGCTTCATAAATTGTCAAGCCTAATCTAGCTGCATTTTCCTTTGAAGGGTACCAAGAAGTTTTGACCTGGCTGATAGTGGAAAGAACTGCTAATTTAAAGACAGTTTCAGTGAACTCTAAAAGAAAATGGCTTATAATATATCTCAGGGATTTGGATATTTTGCATGGTAGAAATTATCATGCAGAGACCTAGCTTATAAGAAAAGTTTCATCTTGATTCACCTTTCAACTCATCTATTGTCCTCATATTTGTATTGAGATAGTGCTCCAGCAGAGAGATGTATTTTCTTTCTTTCTTTCTTTCTTTCTTTCTTTCTTTCTTTCTTTCTTTCTTTCTTCCTTCCTTCCTTCCTTCTCTCTTTCTTTCTTTCTTTCTTTCCTTCTGTCTTTCCTTCTGTCTTTCTTTGTGTCTTTCTTTTCATCACCTTTGTTTTGTTTGTTTTGGTTTGTTTGTTTGTTTTGAGGAACCAGGGATTGAACTCAGGCCCTTGCACTTATTTTATTGAGCTATCTCCCCACCCCTCTTTCTTGCCTCCCTTCCTTCCTTCCTTCCTCTCTTCATTCCTCTCTCTCTCTCTCTCTCTCTCTCTCTCTCTCTCTCTCTCTCTTTCTCTCTTATCCTCCTCTTCCTGCTTCTCTCCTCATTCTTCTTTTTAATGTATTTGGTACAGGGTCTCACTACACAGCTGGGACTTGTAGTGATATGTTTTCAGCCTCCTTGGCACTGGGATTACAGGCATGCACAATCATGCCTGGATTCAGAGGCCAACTCAGTGTACCCAATGGGGTGGGGCCGGTGCTGCATGTGGTTCCAGGGATTGAACCCCATCCCTGCACTTGTCTAAACAGGTGCTTAGTCGTTGAGCTTTCTTGCTGATCCCAGAGAGGTGATTTTAATTAAGTGGTATACTTTGATCCTTTCACTGATTTGTTCTTTTGAATATGATGATAGAGGCAGTATTGAGTGTGCTTCTAAGTGTAGCCTTAAGGATCAGCCATCTGTATTCAAATATAAGCTTATTCTCTTCCTTGCTGTGCTTGGATGAAGAATTAACTTCTCTATGACTTATATATTTACAGAAGCAGGCATGATGAGAAGAGCTCATTTTCATAAGGGTGTTGTGTAAATGAGCTATGAAATGCAAAGTGTTGGGAAGATGCAGGAAACTACACTACGTCTGTCCCGTAAGCTCTGTGATCAGGTTACTATGCAACTCTGATGCTGTTTACTTTCATGAACATATGATTCATGCAGACTTTAAATGCACTTTGTGGAACCAAAGTTTTCCTGTCTGGGAAGCACATTTCACTGAGCTCATTCTCCTCACCGTAAAAGCACCAGACTACCTAAGAATGAGCAATGCATTGTTAATATTCTCAAGTTAATTTGCTTTGCCCAAACATAATTGGATAGAAATCTTTGGGGGCTGAGGGGAGAAAAACAAGCAAACAACTGAGTATTTGGTTAGTTAAGAATATTCCAGGGTTGTGAGACATTTGCCTTGCATATGACTTCACAAAAAGCTGCCAGCCACTTTGAAGCCAGGCCCAGTTCCGCCAGATGGCCCCAGGTCTCAGGGAAGCCCCAGCTGCCACCAGCACACAGCTGGCTGCATGGGGAAGCCCTTTTGCTGGCTCATGTCAGTGAAGCCACAACCGTTATGGCAAGCAATCCACCAATTTTTGCCACAAAATATGCTCTCTAAATTAATCTGCTCTCTAAATCTGAAATATGTAATACCTTTAGTTTTATTTGTCTCAGAATTTATTTTGTAACATCTGCTTCTCACTGAGATTAATAATGATCTGTGTTGTAATCTCAATCAACCACATGCTACTTCTAACATGTGTGACATTATAAAAGAAGAATGAAGAGAAAGATGTTAGTATTTGCTAAGAGGTGATTATGTGCTGTCTACCAAACTTAATCTTGAACAGCTCTTGAAGGAACTAAAGGCTGGGGAGATTAATTTACTTCCGTACTAGTTAAGCAAAAACTAGATTTCTAGGAAGCAGATTTCCTATTTTCATTTCGCCTTCCTCACCAAACCATCATGTCCTTAATCTGGCCCTTTAAAAATCATGCATTCAACCACACCTTGCTACTCCTTCACTAATAACCCTGGTCTATGTCTCCGTAGTCTCTCTCTTGGATGATCACAGAAGGCTCTTGGTTGATACGTGCATTTCTAAAATCCATTCTGTACAGTCCATTTAGCTCACCAGACTATCCTTTCAATCAGAACAAAACCCAAAGCCTTACCCAGTGAGCTGAAAGAACTATATAGTCCAGCTCCCCTAACCCCTTCAACTCTACCTCAGAAATTACTGTTCTCTTTGGGTTAATTCTAACATATTACTGTCTTAAATTATAATAAATATTTGGAGGGCTGGGGAGATAGCTCAGTAGAATAAGCGCTTGCCTGGCAAGTGCAAGTTCCTGAGTTCAATCCCCGGTACCAAAAAATAAAATAAAATAAAATAAAATAAATATTTGGACTTATAGATCATGGAAATTAAAAGCAAAGTCTATGAAAAATACTTCAAAGATTTACTTTTTGAAAAAAAAGTGATAATGATTAACAAGAGCTATTTTGGTGTGCAAAAAAGAGAAATAAGTTTCTTACACCTTAAAAAGATGTAGCTATCTCTATTTAGAAATAGATTTTGCTTCTTTAAGAGTAGAGAAGGCATAGAAAGACACAACTCTTTAAGTCTTTAGATTCTATAATAAAAAAATGATAGGCATCTTTGACATTTAATCCAGATTTGTAATCAAAAGGTATTTCCTCTTACCTTTCTATCTAAAATGGTGTACCTTATCTCCACTTCTTAACCTCCTACCTGATTTATTTTTGACAATAATACTAAATTATTCTTAATGGATTCACTGTGTCTCTTCCAGTAACAGTTCAACTCCACGAGGACAAAGATTTGTCAGTTTTGCTTAGAATGGATCTCCAGAATAAAACCCTGTATATGGACGGACAGAATCAATAAATATTTGTTGGATGACTGAATGGTATGATAGGAATTTTAAATGGAAAGTGAGAAGTAACTAAGAATAAATTCTTAATCTCATCTAGTCAGATTAAGGGAGTTGTTCAAGCTAAAATACTTGCTTAACAGTAAAATTCTAAGTAAAATATAGCTTCTTTCCTTAGTTCACTTAGTTTTTGTTATTATAAGTTTCTTGTCTTCATATAATTTAACAATTTTTTTTTTTGTAGGACCGGGATTCAAACTCAGGATCTTGCACTTGCCAGGCACTTATGCCATGGAGCTATCTCCCCAGCCCTAAGTTTCTTGTCTTCATATAGTTTATTATATTGATTTATCAGGAGAATGGGTATGAGAAGACACAAACATGTGGTTTGTGGATTTTAAATTTTTAATATTAAAAACTTTAATATTATTTTAATAATATCAATTTTTTATATTATTTAAATTTAGAGAACTGGGCCTTCAGTATTGTACAACTACTGGCGTTACTTTCCTTATTGAATGTGATAAAGAAGAAGGGCTAGAAAATCCATGGCTCTCCCTAGTATTTTATTTAAAGATGTTAGTGTAATGATGTATGGTGATATGACTCCTCTATAATGGCCAACAGCAAAGCAGAATGTGATGTAGGAATGAATGGATGAATAAGTGCTGTGGGTTTAAGTTTTCGTTCAGTCTGAAACTTAATTTGACTCTCATCACCATCTTATCACTCCCAAATTTGTACACTTACTGAGCATTTTCCTATTCATCTGCAAAGTGCTTTAATCTTTAACTCTCATAATAACCTCCCAATTACATTTGATTGTTACAGAAACTAAGGATCTCAGAAGACGTGTTCCATAAGAGGTGAGAAAATATTTTCAAATTCAATTACATGATTATAAAGGCATCCTACATCATGCGAACCACTTCTTAAATCTTCTTCAGAACATCCACATGCTTGCTGTACTACAGATACTTAAAAATATACAGAATAAAACTTAAAGTCAACAAGAAGCTGGAAGATCCTCTTTCTTAGCTCTCAAGAAGGAATCAATGACTCACTCTTTGTAGCCCAACTTTTACAAAGTTAAGTTTTAAAACAATCTTATTTCTTTACAGACAATGCTGAAGAGAATCCAGACCAATTTCCAGGTTTCCTTCAGATATCCATTCCTCTGGCATATTGGTTGGTAGGAATAAGATGCCTGCAAATATGTTAAGTTGTAGGCATAATTGTGGACTTACTATCATATTTAGAGTCTAGAAGTTGCTTTAATTCCAATTTAAGTCTTTCTATATTCAATAGATCTATCAAGAAAATAAAGTTTGGTCTGAATCTGAAAAAAATTCATATTAATATAAAATTATACATTCCTATAAAAATCTACCTATCCTATAATTTGTCAATTATGCTGGAAAACTATGCTATATATACATTTGTGTATATATTCCCTGTTAGTTCACACATTCTGTCAGTAATTCTTATGTGACATAAAGATTATGATTATCAAAATGATAAACCCATTTAACTTACTGCATGAGATAACGTTATCAAACAATTGCGGTGACATTCATAAACTCGTTTCTTTTTTTAAAAGCAATCACCTTATACTTTTTATAAAAGATTGGCCTTGACCAAAATATTATATGCCTGGTCATAATGCCAAATGCAGTGCACAAAGCGCAATTGCAGGAAAAACTATAGGTCTTATCGCTCCTTTGAGAATACTTTACACATCTACTATTCCTCTATGAAAGAAAGTTGCACTAAGAAACCATCTGTTCTATACAAATGGAGAATATGGGCTACCTGAGGAAAAGATAAAAATGCAGTACAATTAGTGTATAAACCTGGGGAAATAATTTTAAAAATCAGACTAAAGTGTGCAGAGAGAGTACTAAAATAAAAGCCTTCTTATTTTTAACTAGCTTTCCTTCGTATTTTCTTTCTTGTGTAAAGTCTGATTCAGAGCAGGAACATACAGTACAGTTAACATACAACTTTAATTGCAACGAGGTGACAACATACGGGGTAATGAGTTGTTTATGAGTTGTAGATGTGTTTACGATGAATTGACAATGTGTTGGATAAAGTGTTCTTCGAAAGTTGTAGATCTATTTACAGTGAGCTGATAGGGGTTGTTCATTGGTTGTTGATTTGTTTGTTTATATTGTATTTTATTTGAAATTGCTATGAAACAAATTGAACACTGATGAAGAATGATTATTTGTGCACCTTAAAGATTTACTATAGTAGCTTGTCTGAAAAAGTACTTAACTCTGCCTCGTCTGTCAGTTTCCACTGCAAATGCTTCCAGTCACAATAGTTTTATTGGCATAGCACGGACAATTTGTAAGAAAATTATGCATCTAAGAAATCTCAGGACTTTGTTACTCAGCCCATTGTACTGGGGCCAGTAGACCTGAACTGAATTCTTTCTGATTTATACAAATTTACATCATAAGTCATAGTACGATTAATAGTTCTTGAATTTCCAACTACAGAGAGAATTCTACAAGTTCTTTGTAACTAAAGGTAGTGCCAACTTTCAACCGTATCTTTGACCCACTAAATCCTGTGAAATATCTTTTGTTAAAAATAATAAGACTAATTTACAGTTAGAAAACAATTTTATAAAATAGATTTTAACATTTTAACATTTTAACATTTCAGAGTCCATACAAGAGTAGCAGTATGGACTCTGAAAATGCACATGTCAGTTTTATTTGCAGTAATTGGTATTATTTCTGTATTAGATATTTTATAGTTTTTAATGAGACAAAAGAAGAAATAAAAAACAGAAATAACTCCATCCATATCTTCACCACCTCAAAATTCACTCCTTGTGACCAAATATGTACCAATATAATTTGTATGTAGTCACAAAAGAGAGTGACTTCTCTGGCATATTCTGCCTCCGTCAGATTCTGTTTATACATCAGGAAAAACAAAGCCATCTTGTAATGACTTGACTGCAAAGCATTATGAGTCAGACTTCACGGTCTATGTCTAAAGAAGCTGTGGCCTAAAAACATGAATGATCAGTAAAAACCTTGGAATCAGAGAAAGCCACAGGGAAGATAACCTAAAAGCAAGGACATGAGATATCATTAAAACCAAAAAAGAACTTAAAAACTGGCAAATCAAAATAATTTCATGTTTCCAAAGCCTACATACACTTACACATTCTGATTTAAACCTGGTATTATCATCAATTTCTATTATTATAGTAAGCCCATCAATTTACTATGATTTTAACACATGAAAAATAAAGCCCCCAAGCAAACATCAATACTTTCTGTTGGTTCTTTTAAGTCATAAGTGGTGAGTATGACTTCAAAATTATCAAATTACGTTTGCCTCCATTTGAGGTTCCTAACTTACAGAAGAATAAGAAAATGTGAAGAATTCCTTCAAAATTAGTGTTCTTACTTACAGAAGTATTCTGAGCAGAAAGACTTCTGTAAAGTCTGGTTGTTATGCTTATCTCTAAGAAAGAAATTTGCCTCCCACCTAAATTCAACTTCATAGACATTGTTTCCCATATCAAGTGAGAAATACATAGATACTTTGTCCAAAAAATTTATATTATTATAAATTATATTATTATATATTTATATATATTATAATATATATTTACATATATTATTATAAATTATATTATTATAAATTATAATTTATATTATTAATAGCTACACTGAGTAACTGTTTCTAAAGATATCACCCAAAAGCTCTCTTTTTGAAGGTTTCAGAGGGACTTTCATTTATTAATATTGAGAGTACCAAAGAAAATAAAGAAAAAATTCACATTTTCCTGTCTTAATGTGCCATTTACAACGATGAGCCTAAAAAAAATAAGTTCTTACTCCTTTCCAACACACTGACCCTCAAACAAATCTGTCATTGGGATATAAAGAAAAGGTATTTGATGAAGTGCTGAGGTGTTACTTCCGAGAGTCACGTTAGCATAATCACGGTGAAAGAATTTCATCTTGGAGGCTTCTGTTCATCTAACCAGATACTTTGCAAGTAAAAACGCATGGAATTTAAACCAGCTTTTCACATGGCCATTTTTTATGGCAGACCATTTCAGCAGTGTAACAGGGGTAGACATCTATAAATGTATAATGTGATGGATTCAATTGTAATGCAGCCTGGATACATATGGAGGTTCTGTTTGCCCTTCAGTGCAAATCCATTTTTATGTCAAAAGGAATCCATTGAAATTAATAGGGCATTATCCAGGCAATAAGTAACATTGTATATACAATGCAAAAATTCTACCAGGATGATGCATTTCCCCTAAGTAATGTGAAATATAACCATGCTAAGAAATTATATGGTGAATTAGCAAGCTAAGAAATGGTAACTTTTCTAATGTTTTAAAAAGAAAATAGGTGGAAGAATAGCAAGACTGTAGAACTTCATTTGAATAAGGCCCACTAGCAAAATAAAATACATGATTTTCTAAAACTATTTTTTTTTTTTGTACCTAGGATCAAACTCATGATCTTGTGCTTACCAGGCAGGTGCTTATGCTGTTGAGCTATGTTTTAAACAAATGAGCATAGCTACTTTAAGGTACTAGTAAATGCATCTGTCTAATTGGACATAGTTGAAGTTCATAATGCAGATTGCTTTGATGATTGAAAAATTATTCCAGTTATTCATTCAATAAATATATTAGAGTCCTTTCATATACCAAAAAATCTAGTTAAGCAGTGAAGAGAGTAATAAACAACACAGATGTGATCACTGATTGTGTTCACTACATTAAAGGGTGAACTTCCCAGTCTTTGGATCTGTAATGTTTAAACTTTCTTCTGTAGAATTATTTTGAAATAATGAATTAGTCTCTATATGTTCCCTGACTGTTTTCATGCTTCACCGTTCTGTGCCCAGTACTTCTTCAACAATGATGAGACACTGCTGTGCTTTTGTTCCTTAAATAATTTTGTCACTTCCAGTTCTACCATCGCATGTGCTGTTTTCCCTTTTCCCAACGCAAGAACCATGTCCTTGCCACAGTGAAGACAACAGTCCAGCCCTCAGCCAGTATTTAATACCTATTCAGTTTTCTACCTCACCATCAATATGAAATATTGATCTCTTCTTTCCTCCTGTGCTATCCAGGATTCAATGAGAAACAGTTTAAGAGAGTTTAGAATTAGGATTGTAGTCACGTGTAATCAGTAGTGCTTTTTCATTGCTCTCAGTATGAAGTAATGACTTCCATTACTTCATATGTATCAGCAGGTACACATAAAAGGGAACCATGTAGGCATGTAAGAGTGGGAACGGCTGGTGGCCACATGAGTATAGTTTTCTTGTGGCGTTAAGATGGAGATTCATAACCAGGAAACCCATCAAGAAATCTAAAGCAAATGAAGAAAATAACAAAACATGAATTGAGATAAACAAGCAAGGTAGTGCAAGACCTAAATCCTGAAGAAGCACTCAAAGGAAAGAAAACTTCTCTCAAAGTAGATTGACAAGATATGCAGTGTGTCAGAGCATGTAGAGTGTAGGAGAGGGACAGGCAGAGATGAAAACTTAAAATGTAGACTTTGAGCAGTATGACAATAGATCATGGCTAAAATTAAAGAAATATTTTTCTTAAATTTCAGAAGCCAGTGGGTGAAAGTAAATGGATGAACCTGACTGCCTTCCTCAAGGGTTTTTCTCTAAGATGTGTGAGGGAGCTCCAATGTGGGCCTCATAAGATAAAGCTTTCATTAACGTTTCCAACTTCGACTTCTCCACTGAGCTCTAGGGCAGGTGCATAGAAATGAGGAACCTCAGTGGAAGTGTATTCCAGCTTGGTTAACCTCCTGCAATTCACCTGACCTACAGTCAATCTTCTGCTCTTTTGTTGTAGGGAGATTGCCCTTTGAAACTTTCAAATTATAAAACTTGTAGAACTAAATGCCAGGTATTTACAATCAACAACAACAACAACAAAAAAATGGTTCTGTACTACTGGAGTGTAAACTAGGTGCAGCCTTCCATCTCTGCAAAAGCCATTGTGTCCCTTGCACTCCTGTGTCTGTTGCCCCCTGGCTGAGTAATGGGTCCACTGTCTGATCAACCTAATTAGTGCTTAGAAGTGTCTTGGTCATGCTTTGCTCACACGCAGAGCCACATATTCACCCAACACTCAGACTTCTCTAATAAGGTTATAAAAGAAGTTTATGTGGCACTTCATAAGCTACCTAGGGCAACTGAAAGAAAGAAATACACACTCATAATAAAGTGATGATGCAAAATGGCTGCTAGCAGGACAGTGTGAAAGCTTCAGTCATTGGAGTCAAGCAAGGCAAAAAACCAGAGACAAGTCATTATGCAAGATACAACATTTCTTTTTGTCTGTGTATAAAAGTTATGTGAGGAATAGAAGTGGTTTTCTCACGGGATGACAATTTGGTAAGCTCACCATGAATAGAGGAAGGGAGGCAAGGAGTATGAGAGCATCTGTTCATGGCACACATGACTGATTTTCCAGGGTACTGCTAAGAATTACCTGGAGGTCACTGAAAATAAGGAGGCCTGGCACTGCCCTCATCGGCTCTGAGCCAGCCAATCTGGACTTCAAGTGTGCACATTTTTTAAAAGCACTCTGCATGGTGTGAATCATTGCCTAAAACATGGATCCTACAATGATACACACTTGTTTGCCTTCCATCCATGAGTAATGCAGTGCTATCCTCTCTGAGATATGAAGAAATTCCCCGAAAGTCTCCCTAGTGGGAACTGGGAGAGAAAGTCTATACATTTTTTCTGAAGAAGGAAGCCACCCAGAGGCCCAGAACTCTTCACAAGTGAGTCAACTGTTAAATTCCTTGCTGAAAACATAATGAGGCTTCAAGCAGTAACACATCTGGATTAGTGGCACCATCTCATCCTTGCAGTAATAGAAACTGCAACAAGTAGAATGCAAAGGGATTTTATTGTAAGAGAGGAGATACCTCGAAGTGGAGTGTCCTATTTATTTGAATTTTCCTATACCCTTTAAATATCAGCTTTTTCAATGTTACTTTTCAGAGACAGTGACCTTTTAAAAAGTGAAAAGGCACCAAAATGCTACACACTATATTGAAGCAGTTTATCAAAATGTCACCCAACAGCTGACGCCAATTGCTAACAAGATATTGTGTTTCCTTATTTAATTGGCCAGCTTACCTAATTATGGCTGTCTTTGGATATCTATTGGTAGGGTTTCAAGAGGACAAAGAAAGTATCACTTAACTTACTTACACATAAATATATGAAAATGGGACAGAAAATAAGGGAACGCTCCTCAAATAAGAATTATTCTCAGCTAATAAAATTTATTTGCTTATAAAGATACCTAATTTACGGAAAGTCTTCCGTAACATATCCAGCACAAACATGGGTAATTGCCAGTTACCTACACTGCTCTGCTGTCCGAAGTTACCCTGGCATTGGCACATAGCTCAGCAGAAACATAGGAAGTGTCTTGGAAACGACTCTTACAATGTGAATGCCACATGTCAGTATTAGGGAGCTTGATGAACTATAACAGTTTTTCATTATGTAGGCCTATGAAAACAAAGGAAACAAAATATGTTCAATAACGTAAGGCTAGAGCCCAAGACACTTATAAGAAGGCTTAATCTGTAGAATTAGTTTAAAAGACGTGGCCCCTTTCAAACCATGACATTAGCGACATGATCCTGATTAGAGTAGTGACCACTCAGAGGTCAGAAAGAATACAGCGTCAGATATCTCAGCGCTTTTAGACAAGGACTTCTAATGAATCCTTTCCCTTAAACATTCCTGTTTCTTCTATGTGGACATGAAGGACAAAACTTTAACCTATTGTACATCAAAACAGAGGCTGTCCAGTGGAACTTACTCATTTTATTAATCTTTGTTATTACTCCTACAACTAAAACTATCGACAGTTAAGTGGACCTCGACTTGTGCATGCTTTTCCAGACCAGAAGCAATTAAACAGGATTCAAACATACTCTCCTTGGTGTTATGAAAAAAGCCTCCCTCAGCTTTGGGTAACACAGGTAATATCAGAGATTAGAAAACAGTTGCGGATCTTGTCCATCACATTAATTAGGTTTGGAGAGCTGGGGGAAAAAGTCAGAATATACTTAATTTGGATTACTGAAGGGGCTTGCAGGGGGGTTCATGCCCAGAGCTTTGGGAATATAGTTGTGCATGGGGTGCACTGCTGAAATTCACGAGCTAAGGTGAATCTGGGCTATGTTGTGATTGATGCCATGTTGAGCTGAACAGCCGCAGCAACCCAGAATATTTCACTTCTAAGATTTCTGTGGTATACAACCCAGAGGAAATTAAATAAGATAAAGAAAGTCCATTAAAAGTACGTAGAATGCTAAACTAATTATGCTGGGGAAAATACATCCCCTGTGCACATCCTGAGAAATTAGAAGACTGAGTCTTGAGCCTGAACCATTGTACAGTGTATCACATTGTCTTGCATTTGAAAGGTATAACAGACTTAGAACTTCCAGTCTGATTTTTGTCTGAAACTACCTGAACATGACAATTGCTATTTGGAGCACACCATTTTATTATAAATTTTGAATTATTTCCATCCCATTTTGCTGTAAGAGTAGCTCCATTTAGGTAGTACCTAAAGTAAGGAAAATGTTATATATTCCTTATCAGTCAATTTGTAAAATGTAGAGAGATTTATAAATTCTATTATAATGAGACATTCATTTACATAATTTTGCTTCTAAATTTGGTTCTAAATTTATTTGACATAGTTCTTTGAACTTGGAATGGGTACAAAATGATAATTCTAACTAAAATATAGGTTATGATCCACATGCTGTTGCTTTCGTTCGAGAATATTGGAAGGAAGTGGTTCACTTAATTATTGTGAATAATTACACTAACCCTTAAAATAGCACTGAAGGCAAGAACACTATATGGTAAGATAAAGAATAGCAGCAGTATCTTTGGCTTCCCCTCTAAAATTCCATTCTGTAGGCTCTGAAGTTATGAATGACCTGAATGCTCTTGCATGAATAGCCTTAGGATGGTTTTATGGATTAAATAGTTCCAAATTTATACGTTCAATCTCTTATCTCCACTATGACAATATTTGAAGATGGGACCTCAGAAAAGGCAAAGTCAGAACAGTGAAGTCATTCAGTGAAGTACTAGCTCACTTTCATTCCCTCTCAGGGCAAAGGGATATCATGTATGTGTGTGCCCAGAGTAAGACACACTGCAGGACACAGTAGCCACCTGAAAGCCAAGGGGAGGTACCTCAGGAGAAGCCAAACTTGTCAACTTCTGATGTTGAACTTCAGCCTCTAGAACTATGAGATGATAACCGTACGATATTTAAACATTATTTTTTTAACAGTTGACACACTGCATATTGTCCTCGCAATAGTTATACAGAGCACAGGGTGTGGGCATGACATACCTTCCAATTGATATTGGTAAGGAAAGAAAAAAAATTACAGTTCTTATATTAGGGAGACTATACAATATTTGCACGTGTAGGTCTGGTGGTATGATGTTTAAACCACCTGTTGTTTAATAAAAGCAGTCCTGGCTGACTGTATCAATGTTCCTGGGTGACTCTCACCTATTCACCAGGGGTCACATCCCTCGCTTTAATTCTATATATGCTGCTATTACATTTCCAAGGCAAGGCTGGTGTGCATTTGTGTGGACACATGATGGAAATGCCTATTCCTCTCCTAACTTCAGTTAGTCCCCACGTGAGCTATTTGAATCTAGTTGCTACAGTGATAGTCTGTGTTGCTTTTCAGCTGCAATCTGCTCAGATAGGAGGAACAACACTGTTACCTTGCACTCCAGTTGGAACTAGACTCATAGTGGGATTTTCTGGTCCTCTTAGGTTGTTGGTAGGAATTTGAACTTCTTCCTTTCATAAAAGTCTGAATAAAATAGCAAAAATGGTCAACATTAACTTTCTGGATCTCTGGATCGTAATGTACAAATTGCCACAACAAGAAGAATGCTTACTGAAGAAACAATAGCAACACTTTAGAACAACTTTGTGGTTTTTAACTTGTTCTGTTAGTATCCTTGACTCCTTAGCTTAGCATTACTGATAGCAATTTTTGGTGCAATATACTGGTACCAGGAGCAAAACAGGATAATCTCAAGGAAATCCATACTGAGACAGTTTCAAATGCCAAAAAGAATCCTGAAAGTAGCAGGAGAGAAATATAATGCCATGTGCAAGAAACCCCCAGGAAGATTTGTAGCCAACTTCTCTCAGCAAACATGAAAGCTTGAAAACAGTGGGATGACGTCAACCTGGAATCATACACCCAGCAGTATTATCTCTCAGAAATGAGAGTTAAGATATTGCCAAGCAAAGAAACACTGAGGTAGTTCACTGCAGATAGAGCTTTCTTTTAAAAAATATTAAAGTGTTTTCCACAGATAAAAGTAAGTCAAAAGGCAGTGACCTAAAACATACAAAGACATAAAAGATAACAGTAAACATAAATGCATAGGTTAATATAACATGGCATTGCATTTTGCATATGT
Source organism: Myocastor coypus (assembly GCA_004027025.1). Classification (NCBI taxonomy): domain Eukaryota; kingdom Metazoa; phylum Chordata; class Mammalia; order Rodentia; family Myocastoridae; genus Myocastor; species Myocastor coypus. The sequence continues at coordinate 20,626 of PVJA010029475.1, forward strand.
AATACTTATTTCTATTTCTTAATGATATAAAAGAAAGGTGAAGCAAATAATCATGATCTGAATTAAAGAATGTACAGAGTAAAAAAATATATAATTCGTTATAGTTTCAATAGAGAGTGGGAATGAGATCTATAGGCGTAAAGTTGTTGTATACTTTAAAAGTGAAGTTGAAGTCAGGCGTGGTGCACATGCCTGTAATCCGAGCGCTTGGGAGGCTGAGGCAAGAGGATCAGTGTGAGTTCAAGACCAGCTTGGCCTACAAAAATGTACTTAAGGTCAGACTGAACTGCATAGTGCAACTGCATCTCAAAAAGACAAAAAGCAAATAAGTAAATAAATACAAAAAAAAGTGAAGTTGAAGAAACATTTACTTGAGAGAGGGTATAGCAATAATTTATATGCCGTTAGAAGCAGTATGCATTTAGGAGACCAGAATGATAGGTATTCCTATCACAGTTTTAGTATTACACCTTGCTATCCTCAGTATAGTTGCTTACTTCATAAATATTCACATATATAGTTAATGAGGATGAGAATTCTACAAATTAACTGCTAATTTCAAAAACTATTAGAGATTCTAGGACCATTGTGTTAACCATCTTGTATGTATAGATGCACGGTTTTGCCCCTGCCATGTTTTCTAGCTTTTCTCCTTGCTCTCTCTTCATTGTTTAATACTAAAAAGACAATAATATGCAATGTATTAATTATTATAATGGTCCTACTAATCTGTTGCGAAACTGTCTCACTGCTATCTCTTTACATTAAAATTAATAATTTTTAAAAAGTAAATTAAATTTTAAAAAAAGATGGTGGGCACATACACAGGTCATTTGTTTGTGTGACAAACCACATTCTTACTTTGGATTAAAGTGAATGTTTCTCTCATCTTTCATTGCCATAATTGAGTAACCTGTACATTATGGATACTTAATTTGACGTTCATCTCAGCAATAAGTGAATAATGTAGATGTGTACTGCAAATGTCAATAAGAGAATAAATAAGTGAAACACACTGAAAAAAAGGTTATAATCTGTTACAACATAAAGGTAAAATCTTCTTATGCAAACTTAAAAAAAAAATGGAAAGTTGAGGGCAAGTGAGATAGCTAAGGTGACTAAGCACCAGCTTAGCAAGCGCAGGGATCAGTTTCAATCTCTGCCACCGTAGGTCACACTGGCCCTGCCCCCAGGTGCACGGAGCTCTCCAGTGCTGGTGCATGCCTATAATCCCAGCACTGGGGAGACTAAAGTCAGGAGGATCACTATCAGTCCGAGTTGCATAGTGAGATTCTGTATAATATACATGAAAAATAAAGTTGATATAAATTCAAAATAGATTATTGAAAATTAATATCACAAAAATAGCTAAATGTGTAATAAAATGATGGAAAGGGAATTAGTATTATGTGCTGCCATAGTCTCTCTAAAGTAAATGTTTGTAAAAAAAAAAGATAATAAAAGTAAACAGGAGACAAAAAATATATTCTAAAGTCAATTAAGCACAAATAAGAATGCAATAGAAGAACTCAAAAATAAATAAAATAAATAAAAAGAGGGCATGGGGAAAAAGGAACCCTTCTCCACTGGTGGTGGGAGTACAGACTGGTACAACCTCTATGGAAGTCAGAATGGAGTTTCCTTTAAAAGCTAGGACTGTAGATCCCATTCAAGCCAGGTATTCTCTCCTCATATTTTTGCAGAAGAACTGAAAACATCACATCACAGTGATATATGTGTACCTCTGTGTATAACAGCCCAATTTATCATAGATAAATCATAGAAAAAAATCAAGATGTTCATCAACTGAGGAACGTGGTATTTTTTACAAAAAAATAGTTTTATTCAACTATAAAACGGTATAAATTTGAGACTATTGTCGCTAAAATACTCTTAAGTGAAATAAATCATACCTACATGTGAAAATATCCTATTGCATCCTTAGTGCAAGACCCTGAAAGAGAAAATGGAATCTGAAGGGTGCAATAGATGCTGGCAAAAGGGAATGAACTTATTCAAAAGTAAAGAGCTACTGAATTAAAGAGCAGGACAACTTGGGAGGCTGAGGCAGGAGGATTGGTGCGAGTTCGAGACCAGCCTGGGCTACAAAAAGTGAGCTCAGGACCAGCCTCAACTGCATAGCGAGACCCTGTCTCAAAAAGACAAAAAAAAAAAAAGGAGCAGGACAAGGTCCACGTATGTAAACAGGATGGTCTGGACAACTGTACTGTGGATTTCTGTCATCTATGAAAGGAAGCAGACAATGCTTAATTTGTTTTGTCTCTTTTTGTCAATTGTTTTCTCCTTTTTCTTCTCTTACTTTCTTACTTATTTCATTTATTCTTTTTTCTTCTAATTTCTCATACATATATCTGGCAATGTAAATAACTGGGTGGAAGACAACACTGCAGTACAACAAATACTGTGAAATTAATATTATTTTGTTAAGGGAAATTCTGTATCACTTGTAATTTTTCTGTTTTAATATTATTTTGTACTCTCTTTATGAAATAAAGATAAATAAACAGTAAAATGGCAAAACTGGTACTTCCTTAGCAGTAATTATGTGAAATATAAATGGATTAAGATCTCCAAGTGAAAGACAAAGGATTAGAAAAATGGATAGAAATATGTTCAGATTAAATTTAAAGAAACAAGAGTTTCATATTAAGATGATGGAGAGGCATGAAAGGCAAAACTTACTCCACTCAGTCTGCTATCCTGATATCTAGTGATGTTTCTTCAGACAAATCTGATATTTGGACAGAAACAATAAAAATTGTCCTATTACCTAATTAATAGGCAAAAGCAAAATATTCTGTATCCATTTAATGACATGTTATTCAGGTATAAATAAGAAAGAAATGCTGACACATGCTAAAAATGTGAATAAGCCATGACAATATTATATTAAATATTTACAAAATTTAAAAATTGCATTTATTTGCATTTAAATGAAATATGGAGAAGCATATCCATACAGACAGAAAGCACATTAGTATTTGCTAAGAGTTTGAAATATAGAAGAGAACTTATATGTATGGAGTACAATTTCACTTTGGAGTGGTAAAAATGTTCTGAAACCAGTGTAATGATTGAGTTAGTATCATTGCTTTAACAAAATCCACTAAATTGCGCTTTTGACTTTTTAGGCAAGTATTAAGACTTTATCAAGGAAGATGGATGAAGAGTTCATGCCTCAAGCAATAGGGAATTTAGAGAAACAGGGGGAATGGCCAGGGCACACAGAATTCCCTTTTGTAAACTCAGATTCCTTCAAATTCTATTCAGTCACGATGCCACAAATCAAATTTGTATGAGCTCAAGAATTTCATTTTAATCCTACAATGCTGGACCCAGATTAGAACTCAACAGACAAGTAAGTGCTGAGATAGGACTGAACTATCTGAACACAGAAATTATCTCTCTTTCTGAAATGTTTTTCTATCAAGCAAATCTTTGTAATTATCTTGGAATTTTTTTCATCTGTGGGCCACGCTGGCATCCACCTGAGATTCTGGCAGTGTCTCCATCATTCTTAGCAAGGTTGAAGACATAAAACACTCACTCTGTAGAAATCTGTAGCTGCCCTCTCCTTGCGGCTCTGCTTCCTACAAGGGTGTCTACGGAGCACTAGTGTTGCATCAGAGGATTTAATGAAAATATCTGACGAAGTAAAATTTAGAATGATTCCTGCTCAGTCCCTTCTTTGCTGATTTCCTGTCCAGGCATCCTGCTTCATTTTGCAGCTGTTCTTATCCTTACTAATCCAGAGTCTGTAATCCTGCCTATGTCCTGTCTCACTTACAGAGTTCACAAAACAACTATCCTGTTTTCATATCTATGGGTGGAAAAGCAGAAATACAAATAACCCAAAGGTCATTTACCTTCATGTCAAGAATGCGGTATACTTTGTTAGAGCAGAATGATCACTTAATTTTATTTTACTTAAGAGAGCATGTCACCACTACTAATGTCTGAAAATTCTAAACTGAAGAACAAGTGGATCTTTGCTCCAATAGGAAGCAGAGTAGAGTAAGCTAATATTAACAACTTATTGTTAAACCACTCTCCTCTGTACACAAAAGATAATAAATTCCCATTCCTAAGCATCACACATAAGGCACACCTGAGGAATAGGGCCTAAATGTGCTTCCCAACTGTAGAAGGGACAATCACACATGTTCCCTGTGACCTCCAAATCACCTTGCCTAAACTGAATGTAGCAATTTCCTTTAGAAGCTACTGACAACCTTAATTACCTAAAACTTATCTAAACATCAGGTCACTTCCAATCTTTTTGCTCTTCAGTGATCAGTTTTGAGGAGGCTTCCCTTTGCCCAGCTGAACTTGAGTTTAGAATCAACAAATGTCAAACAATCAAATGTAAACAAATAAATAATATAAAGGTATTAGAACATTTATCTGTGAAAATTTGGGCAGAACTCCAAAATAAAAAATGTACATGGTGCTGTTTTACATGTAAGTGACATAATTGCAATCTATAATCTTGGAAATGTGGTGATACATCCATATAGCAAGACATAAAATCAGAAAGTAGAAAACAGATGTTAACTTTCCATTGCCCTAGGATATAATCTTCATGAGCCTCTCTATTTTTACTTAGCATCTTGTCTTTGGTAGTTGGAGCAGTGTTTGACACTTAAAAACTGTGTCTGACGATGAACCACAGTCTGGTGACAACACACAGTACCATTGGCCCAGGTATAATGTGGCTATAAAAGATGACACTAACTCCTACAGCAGAGATTGACAAGCTAGTGGTGGATTCTACTATGAATTGGAGAAAGCGTGTGTCACTGTGAGGAAAATGCTGCTTCCTGGCTCAAGATAAATGGGTAACTGTTCTTTTCCAAACTGAGCTACAGTGTTACCAGATCTCCCGAATTTTCAGTAAGGTTAAAAAATTATTATTGTGAGATAGAGACAAAATACAAAAACATTTGCAAACTTTGGTTCCAAGCTATTGAATGTTATGCTCATAACAAATCTGAAAATGATTCAAATATTTTAGAGTGCACAGAGCTAATCTAAAACAAAGAACATACTCTGCGACAGGATTCCTCAAATAATTCTACTTGAGCATAGAAATCTAACATTGGCCCACTCTTATAAAACTCTCATGATTTCATTAAAGCCTAAAGTGACTTCTAGTTTCTAAGGTATCAAAGGTTTAGGTTTAGATATTTTCCTAGGAAAAATCCTCAAATTAAGTTAAATCTTCATGCTCCTGGTTCCATAAGGTCAACTGGTCTCACATTCAGGTTTGTCACCATACTCAAAATAGGATAAGTTCTCAAAGATTGACTTATATAAGCCAAAACTTTCACAGATGGATGTTCAGCTTTTTGTGCAAGTTCAACTTAAAGTGCAAACTAATTCTTTTATAGTGAGGAAGACCCATTCAAACACACACATACAAACACATGCATGTGCATGTGCACACACACACACACACACACACACACACACAAGCATGGATGAAAATGTTTCTATCACAGTTCCAAAGAAACACTCAAAGCATTCAGCAGGTGGTCATGGTGTGTGTATCGGTCAGGGTTTTACTAGAGGAACAGAATAGATATAATATAAGGAATGGATATTAACACCAAATATACAATCTATAAGAAATTGTAAGATTGGCTTACAATAGCCACAGAGTCAGATGAGGAAGCACGCACAGGGCGTCTGCACACTCCGGACAGAAGGATTCAAACCCGAGGCTTGGACTTCACTGCAGCACTCCGCGTAAGTCTCTGTCGGCTGACGGGTCCGTAATGGAGGACTGAAGTTTCTGTAGTTGGAGGCTGAAGAGTCTGCGGCGGAAGGCGAGAGGTCTAAGCTGGAGGCCGAAGAGTCTGCGCTGCAAGCCAGACGATGAAGTCCAGTCTGAATGCGAAGACCGAAGCTTCTCCGACGAAGTGAAGTGTTGACTCCTCCTTCAGCC
>PVJA010029476.1:0-26616 GCA_004027025.1 Myocastor coypus
TTCCTTTAGCTAAAGTTACTTGAATCCTTATAGGCTTTAGCTGTATCTACTCTCTAGGATCCTATTCTATCTGTAGTTAGGAATATTTCATAATCTCCTAGGTAATATTCCATAAAAGGATAGAGGTATTCAGTGGTATTTGTTTAGCACTCCAAACTCAATTGTTTATATTCTCTTGGTATAGGAATCCTGTCACAAAACCCTAATGCTGTGCTTAGGGCTGTATTATCTGTTGATATGTTTCATGAATATTAGCTTCATACCAAGGTTTTACAACTATCACACACCTCTGGATGAGCAGTTGCTATAATCTATTCTATACCCACTACTAATGAATCATTAAGCAAAGGAAAATTTGTAAAAAAAAAAAAAAAAACCCTTTCCTATATTTAGAGATCAACAGTGATTGAAAATTTAGGTTTTCTTTGATATTAATGACTATTCTGGGTCTCCCCACAATGAATGTGAGCCTTAAATATCCAAGAATAGCAGTCTTGATGCAGGAAAGATATATCATATAGTCCTTGAAAGCTCATGGAAACTTTGACTCATTTGACCTTTTGGTGGTTTTGCGGACTAATATAATTTTCATGGCTATTTATTGTTCCATCCTGTTTACATTCTTAACATCATTTTGATTGTTTTGCTGACATTCTTTTAAATTGTCTTTTTGGTATTTGCAGATTTTGTCTCCGATGACTGAGAAATAGGGTGAATACATTAGTGTGAGGATTTTTCCTTTACGATGGGTCACTCATGGCATGAGTTGTGGAGTTTTCAGCTTGGAGGCCAAGAATTCACGCTATGGCTCTAGTCTCCCCAGTATCCTAACAATGATATCCAGGAAAGGCAGTAAGAGCATGAGACGTGAGTCTGGAATGTAGATTGCAAATTATTCTTTGTCTTCTATTGAAGTCACATATGGCACAACTCCTGACACAGAGTATGCATTCCTAAAAGAATTTGTTAAATTGCTAAATGAATGAACAGCAGTGTGTGTTTTAAAAACACTAGCCTAATGCATTCATCCAATTAACATTATCTGCATGATTTTACTAATGCATTTTTTTTGGTCTAAATACACATCTGATGAAAGTAATAAATTTTCATGCTTTTATTTCTCTAACACACAGTGATAAACCTATTCTATGCAATTAAAATCATTTGATTTTTTTCATAAAAGAGAAGTGTTTTAAGCAATGCCAATCCTGAACATTTTTAGATGAAGTGATAGCTTATATTTATGGTGTTCAATAAAATTTCTTGCTCTAGAAGAACATGGTCTTTTATGAAGATTTGGAAAGCACAAAAGTGAACTGAGACTAAGTTAAACAACGGCTGGTGTTTCAACACAACTTGAGTTCATGAGGCAAGTGTGCCTGCCCTGTGAGATGGAGGAACTATACAGCAGCAGATATCCTGATGCCTATCAGCTGTATTTAGTGGGCTGTAGCTGTGTTGCAGCCCAGAAATGGCTGGAGAAATATATTCTACTGCTTCCTCAGATCCCTTAGCAAGATTTAACATATAATGACTCTATCATCTTAGTGTTTTGAGTCATCAGTTCTCTTTCTTATGAGTGAGGTAACTGATTCAAAGAGGCTAGACTAGGGACTACAATTGAACTCCATCTTCCTGATTCTTCAGTCCAGGAATCTTTTGCTCTCTCTGTGCTATTGTCTTGACCACAATGACTCCATTCAGTTCATTATGTTCGCTTGAATCCTAAGGCTTTCCAACTATACAGGGTTTACATCTGTTTTACATTGCAACCACTACATAAAACCAGATTATAATGGTCCATAAACCATCATCCCTTAACTGAGAGATTGTCTAACCAAAATGAATATATGTATGTATGAGGAAAATAGAAGTCAACACCTTTCCTCAGAGGATCCACCACTTTATGAATTTTACATGTAAGACCAATCAATTTAGCTAACTGAGTTATAATTTTCCTGTTTGAGAAGGAATCTGACATGTTTTGTTTTCTCATGTTTGCCTCAATAAACAAAGAGTTTAATAAACAAAGAGTTAAAATAAATGAGAAAGAGCAAGAAGACAGGAGGTAGATTTGTGTAGACAAGGAAGGGGACAAAGAGAAAGATGAAAGAAAGGAAGGAGGATTATTAGGATACAAAGACTAAGATATGTTAAATGCATGTACACCTTCCCAAAGTAAACCCCATTTTTATGTAATATTAACATAAACTATTTTACAAAGGTCTACTTCACTTCACAAGAATTTTTAATGACATTGTACTGATGCACAGATGATTGACAAACATCTACTATCTCCTAGGTAAGGGCACTTTTGTGTTTATGCATGCAACTAGAAGGAAGAATATTTATTCTGTTGTGGTGGTACAACCCTGCAATCCCAGCAATCTTAGAGACTGAAGTAGGATGTCCTCATTTTCAAATCCAGTCTGAATAAATCTGCAACTTAGTGAGACTCTGTCTCAAGATAAAAAGGGTTGGGCAGGGCCGGGGATAGCTCAGTGGAATATGCGCTTGCCTGGCAATCACAGGGTCCTGAGTTTAATCACCAGTACCGGAAGAAAAAAAAAAAGAAGATAAAAAGGGTTATGTATATGGTTCATTGTGAAGGCCTGGTGTTCAAACCTTAATTCCACAAAAGGGAGAGTATTTACTGAGTTATGTATCATACCATTCATATATTTGAAAGCCTTAGTATCTGATCAGGCAAAGAACAGTAATATTTATGAAACCATAATACATCGATGCCTGAGTGTTAGCACAGCTAAGTGTTAGCATGAGTATTATTGGTTGTGTAAACAAAAAGATGACTTTAGTCTGTGGCAATGACAGCTTTTTTTTCAGAAGATACAGAATTTGATCTAAGTTTAAAAAATACAGGATTTTTATAGGCAAAGCAAACAAATGAAAGTATTTCTTGTTGAGGAATAATTTTAGGAAATCTAGGAGGGAGAAAATAAGGAATTAAGGGAACAATGAAACAGTAAGAATGGGGCAGAGAGTATGTCTGGAGTGAGTAAAACTCAATCTATACTCTCCCATTAACATTTTCGTCAGTTTGCCTGCTCACATGTGGCATGGCTCAATCCAGTGAGTTTCCTTCTTCCCAAAGAGTAGGCCAGAAAACATTATCCCAATGTAGTTTTGTGTTCTATTGTAGGCACATCATTGAATACCTGCAGGAAGTGACAGAAATTGATTGCATCTCAAAAATTCATTGGTACTTTACAAAACCCTATTAAGTTAGCTTGAGAACTCTAAAACGACACTTAGGTTAATTTTTTAAGAAGTATCAATATTTTTAGAATCAGAAAATATTGTGTAAACAGTCCAGAAACTTCAACTGTTGCAATTGGTTGCCCTAAGTTTCAAAACGGTCTATTTCTTTCTTGTTTACAATCAAAATTCAGTGAAATGGAAAAGTTGCTTCTAATTATGACAGGAGAAATCCTACTGTTGTAGACAATAAGCTGGTTCTTCTTGGATTTCGCTCACCTCTTGGGCTGGCTGTGCTCTCTTGCTACTTCAGGTCTTCTGCACAGACAACACATGGGGAGTTCTCTTCATAAGGGGCTTTTGTGCTTATTCAAAAATAAGCTCTGCCTTGGTTTCAATATCTTTCCTCTGAACATAACACTCTTCATGAATGCAAATATATTTCTCATAGCTGCATTTTGATGACCTGTCTAGGGAATAACTGTCAATGTATAAAAGGCAGCCAGCTCCTCTCACCAATGAGTAACGTGCTTCTGGGTTCCACCAATTGAAAATTGAATGCCTCAGATCCTGTTTGCAATGATTTCCCAGGAAGAATGGGTGATTGAGACTGTCAGTCCTCACTGAAAAAAAGCCCTTGGTACCTTTGACAGTTGCTCCAAGTGGCTTGTTGTGGGATAAGCTTGTGCACTGTGTCTTCCATGATTCTCCATCTTACTGATTCTATAGTCATGCAAACATTCTTTTGTTTCTATGTTTGCATAAATTATTGTGGCTAGCATTTGACTGAAAACCCTTAACAGGCTAGAAAAGTACTCCTTAGTTCTCCCAATGGAATCCAAATATCTGTTGTCACCATCAAGACATTTATAGCATTATGTGTAGCTGAGTTTGTCAGGCTCCAGATACCACACTTATACTGGAGTGTACTAAATATAAAAGAGATGAAGTTTGAAGGAACAGAAAATGTCCAGGTATTTCCAAGTACTACATGGAACCAAATTAAGAAAACAGTAACTGTTCTTTATTTATGTAACTGGATACCGATTTGGATTTGGAGCGTAGCTGAATTTCAAATAGAAATTGTCCCTTATATTTAATGACAAAATAGTGTTTCTATATTTAGGGGTAAAAATTGTTTTCCCTATAAAATACAGATTCTCAATTTTATTCTAGGGAGGAATCATTATCAATAAAATTCCCAAGAACTTCTATGTTGTTTATCCTCCAAAGTATTACTAATTTTGATTTGTCCTTTCTGTCTGTCTGTCTGTCTCTGTCTCTTTCTCTGTCGCTGTCTCTGTTTTCTTTAGTGTGGGAGATTGAACTCAGAACCTTGCACTTGCGAGGCAGGTGCTTATGCCACTCAGCTATATCCCCAGCCCAACTAACTTTGATTTCAAAGCTCAACCTAGTTGGAAATTCAAGGAACAGCTTGTATATAAGACATGTCCTTGGAAACCCATGTGTGAAACTCAGAGACATGTATGATCCATCAATAGAATTTCATTATTTAGTGCAGGGATTCCTTTCTGGATATAATCTGCCCGTAGTTCTCTTTGATTAATATTTAGCTTAATGTATTCACCACTACTGTTCTCTTCTATTTCTGTAATTCACCTTTCAAGTAATTGCCTTTCATAGATTAAGGCCATGATGAACTCTAATTTATTCACATCTCATTCTAAGACCATATATCATGCCCATCACACTGACTCTGACTTTGGCCATTGGAGATATAGCATAAGTAATACAAGTAGAGATGTAAAAATTGCTTATTAGGGGCATGTTCTCTTTCACTGCTTATTGGAATCCTGTGACGGATATCATAGAACATCATATTGTAATCTGTTGAACAAAGAGATGTAGGTGGTCCAGTCACCTCTATTTCTTCAGTCCAAAGCCTAACAGGATATGTGAGTAAGGCAATCTTACCTGGCCCAGCAGCTAACAAACTTATATGAAACACTTTCCATTATCCAAAGCATTAGAGGATCTATGAGCACGCTAGCTTGTAGAGATTTACTAGTGGATTTACTTAGGGCTCATCTTGCCATCCTAAAAAGAGAATGGAAGAAAAAGACCATTACTGCTGTGTTAAAAAATTACTCCCAGAACCTCAGTGGTTTTAACAACAATGGCTTATTTGGCTCATACTTCTGTGGTCACTGAGATGGGACACAATGCTGGTGTTAGAGTGAGGTGAGGGTGAGAAGTGAGCTGCCTGGAACATTAACCTGATGGAGGCATTCAAGCTCAGCATCATGAAATGACCAGCCTGGAACATGCAGAAACCCAGCTTTGAGCACCTCCTGCTACTTTTGGCCACACTTCTCACATCTGCGTCTCAATCTTGAGGTTTGTTTGGGGATAAGGTAGCTGGGTTATCTGTGCAAAGATCCTTCCTTCCTTCCTTCCTTCCTTCCTTCCTTCCTTCCTTCCTTCTTTCCTTCCTTCCTTCCTTCCTTCCTTCCTTCCTTCCTTCCTTCCTTTCCTTCCTTCCTTCCTTCCTTCCTTCCTTCCTTCCTTCCTTCCTTCCTTCCTTCCTTCCTTTCCTTTCATTTTTAGCTCTACATAATTCATTTGTGTCCCACATCACATGAAATCTCTATCTGCTTGTGGGTTAATTTTAATATTATGACTCTAACAATTTCTCCATTTTTTCCTATAAGAATACAAGTGAGTTATAAATCCTGGGGAAATAACAGAAATTAGAAAGCACTTTGGAAGGTGTCTTTGATTTATAAGTTGAAACAATTAGTTCAGATTAACTAAATTACAATGTAATTTCTGATATGTCTAAAGTGACAGTAGAATTATTTGGTGGTTCTTTCAAATTTACGTCTCCCACTGCAAGTAGTATGATGATATTATAATGAAGCTGTTATACAAACACATGTATTTTCAAAAAATTATAATTTATTAAATGAAGGAAATCTTTTTATTATTGATCAGACATACTCATATTATCTGCACTACTGTGTAAGAAAAGATAAAAGCATGGACATAAAGGAAGTTTTATATCAGCTTCATATTTTCTACAGTAACAGAAAGGCACATAATTAGAAAATTGACATACTATACTTGTTCATGCATAACTATAGAGGGTTAGATTATATCAGGCTTGAGATTTATGTATTGTGATCTCTATTTCTACTTTTCTTCCATTTTAAAAATTGAATCTAGAACTTTTAACCTGAGCTAGAACTCCAGGATTTTTATTTTTGTTTTAAATTTTGAGACAGTATCATGCAAAGTCAATAATTTGCCAAGGCTAGACTTAAGCTTGAGGTCCTGCTGTCTCACCTCCCTAAAGTACTGAGATCTACCTTGACTCAGTGCTTACTTTGTCTCATATAGAATGTTTCTCACACAAATTAAACATAAAAAATCTGACCCACAGTTTCCTGTCTGGATGATTCAAACAATGCAAAATGCTTTGACATGCCAAATGCTTTGGACTTCTTCAAATTCATTAAGCTTTTTTTCCTAATTGTATTAGGAAAAGGATCTCAGAAACAATCATAGTAGATTACTTTCAGAAACTTAAGGGCTTTTATTTTTTTTTAAAAAAAAGAGGAAACAAAATTGTCTTCTGTTCTTCAATTTCTCCACCTATGTTTTCTAGATTTTAACAAAAATGATAAAAAAAGAATATCCGTGATCTGACCTTTAGACATGTTGAGTTGATATCATTCAATCAAGCCTTTTCTGATTCTGAATCTGACTTATGACTGCTACACAAGGTTGGCAAGTTTTTCTGTGTGCTTCTTAGTCGTTGGAATATACTGCATTGGGACTATATATTATATATATGGATATATATATATATATATATATATATGGATATATATATATATATATATATATATATGAAATATAAAAATATGTTGCTCAAGAGTGTTTTTCTCAAGAATTAAAAAAGTGTCTCATTTTTCTCTGAACCTCCAGCACAACTGCTTATACATAGTGGGTGTTCAGTAAATTTGGTGACATTAATGTATGTATGCATGAATGAAAAATGGGACTGAAAGCTGAAGCTGAAGAAATCTTATGGTCTTTTAGGAAAAATGATAGAAGGCTAACAGCAAAATCCTTTTGAGTAAAACTCTTTTTAGGCTTCAGCTCCATATTATACTACCATTGTTGCCTTAGGCATATGACTTAATCTCCTGGTGACTCTTCCTTTGTCACTTGATATAGTAACTGGCTCATAATAAGCACACACTCATGGAAAATGGAAACCTAGTTCTCTTTCATATCTTGCAAGATGTCAGGCCAAAAAAAAAAATGAGAAGCCAGACACTAAAGAGAAGAAATCCAAAGTCAAGAAGTCTTCTGCCAGTGTTACTGGTAAAAAGGGTAAGGTGAAGGCGAAAAAAGTCCAAGAAGGTGTAGCGACACTGCAGCTTATATCCTGTCCTGGTCAGAGCAATTGGTAGATATTCCTGATCTGCTATGTATTCGAGAAAGGCATTGTACATGAGAATGCACACAGCTGCTAAATCAAAGATTGAGAAGAAAAAGGAGAAAGTTCTTGCTATGATAACAAAACCAGTTGGCAGGAATAGGAATGGAGGTACCCGGGTGGTTAAGCTTCAAAAAATACCTAGATAATTACCTTACTGAAAATGTGCCCCGAAAGCTCTTGAATCATGGCAAGAAACGCTTCAGTCAGCATGTGAAGAAAGTTCAAGCTACCATCACGCCTGGCACCATCTTGGTCATCCTCACTGGGTATGACAGAGGCAAGAGCATGGTCTTCCTGAAGCAGTTGGCCAGTGACTGGGCCTCCTAGACTTAATTGTGTTCCTCTACGAAGAACACACCAGAAATTTGTCATTGCCACTTCTACAAAAATTGATATCAGCAAACTGAAAAATCCTCAAGACACTTCATGGATGCTTACTTCAAGAAGCTGTGGAAAACCAGCCAGCAGGAAGGTGAAATCTTTGACACTAAGAAAGAGAGATATCAGATTTCAGAGCAGCGCAAAGTGGATCAGAAAGTGGTGGACTCACAGATTTTAGCAAAAAATCAAAGCTGTTCCTCAGCTTCGAGGCTACCTGCCACCAGTTTTTGCTATGAAAAATGGAATTTAGCATAATAAATTAGTGTTCTAAATTTTGTACTATGAGCCTAATTAAATAACTGATACATTAAAAAATAAACACACACTCAAAAATAGTAGCCTTTTTCATGAGTGGTGTCAACAGTAGAAGTAGTAACCACAGAATGCATTTAGGATTTGCGTATGAAATCACTTTTATCTTTGTAGGGCACTCAGTACTCTTGAGACAGCAGTGACAACAGGAAAACTTGGCAAAGCAAGTTGAACAGTCATCTGGAACTATCAAAGCACATAGTCACAAAGGTTGAATTACAAGTACAAATATCCATCCTTAGGGTTCGGCACTTAACAGAATTCATGTGGTTGTAAAAAAGATGTCTTTCTGAATTTTTATATCAACAGGATAAAATACCTTTAAAGTAGTTAAATGTTATCTTTCCAAACAGCGACTTTACAGAAATAGGTTTACACTAAGGTGGCTGCTACTGTGTAAACATTTTGAACTTCTTTTGGGGGAAATCCCTTTAGAAAGGGTTTATGAACCACATTAGAAATGAGGTTGTTCATATTTCAGCGGAACTTACACATCCTGTGTGATGAACATTTACCTGTCATCTGTGCCCTGGCAATAGCACTGACCTTTGGCCTTGATTCCACAACATATTTTCCAAAGGGCCCAGAATCCACTGCAACAACAGACTTTGCAACAGTGGAAAGAAATGTTTATTTCTCTTGAACTTATGTGTAACATTGCTAGGAGTGGGAAAGTACCACTTGTGTTTCCTACCAAATATATACTATCTTTATTTTTATTTTTTTTAAATATGTATTTGGTACAGGGTCTCACAACACAGCTTGGACTCCTACTGGTCCTCCCATTTTCAGCCTCCTCAGTGCTAGGGTCGCAGGCATGCACCACCAAGCAGGATCTTGGTAGTCAGCTCAGCATACCCAAAGGCAGGGCCAGGGAAGCATGTTGTGCCAGGCATGGAACCCAGTCCCTGTGCCTACCTAAGCAGGTGCTTAGTCTGTTGAGGTATCTCACTGACCCCCCCCCCAAAGTATTATTGAGATAAAAAAATTGTGACTTGGAAAATGCTATTAAATATTTTTTTTTTTGGTATTGTGACAACTTGAAGAGGTACTACTATGACTAAAGTAAGTGACACTTTCCACTTAAACTTAAAGTTGAAATATTTTCTGCTCCGTAAAACAGTATATCCGGTTGTAAACAAAAGTAAGGTATTATATGAAGGAGAACTCTTAGTATTCCCTCTTCTAACTTCATTTGTATTTCACTGACATGATAAACAGTGTAATGAAGGAGAAAACAATGGAGTCCAACCAGCACACAGGCCCAGTGTGTGAGTGGCACTACCCCAGGCCCTCCAGATTCTCACTGCATTCAGCACCCAGTCAAGACATGTGTGTGTACTTCCTCCATCAGACAGTCCTGGTGTGGCTCCTGTGACATAACTCCCTGCAGAAAGGCTAGAGGCAAAACCTATCAGTTGATCCAGGAGCAGAACATCTTGCCAGAGTAGCACACTAGGTTTAACTCCAAGGATTGCAGCAGGAAGAAATGGAGCATAGCATCCACACCCAAGACACATCCACCTGGACAAGTTTGAACTTGTTAGGTCCACATCTGGCGCTAAGGTAAGAACTCTACCAAAGGTCTACACCAAAGGTCAGAATGCAGGGCTATACAAATGAAAAAGAAAAGGACCAAAATGCGCTCTCAGCCCTGAGCCTATGCAAAACGATTGCAGGAGAAAAAAATCATAGAATTAATTGCAAGTCTCCTAAAATCTCTGAAATAGTGCTTGAACTAAAGAAAACTCTGCAGAAAGGTATAGAGGAAAGCAAATAAGAAATAATCTCTGAAGTAAAAAAAGAAACGATAACTATAATGAAAGAAGTACTAAGTGTCTCTAAATAAAATATTGATAAAAATATATATCGAATAAAAAAATGGTGACACCCCCAAATGAGAAATATAGGAAATAAATATAATACATGAAACAGATTCAAAGTTCTATACATGAAATTAAAACCTCAATCACAAGCTGCCAAAACCATTTGAATGAAAGTTAAAATAGACTTTCAGACCTTGTAGACACCATTGCAGCTAGTGAAATGGTAAGGAAAGATCATTTAAAAAGAGCTAGAATTCAGGAAAAAATAATTCAACATCTGCAAGATGATACAAACATGAACAATGTGTGACTAATAGGCATCAATGAGAAAGAAAGAGTCTATGCAAATGACATAAAAAGACTATGGACAATGTAATAGCAGAAAACTTCCCAAATATTGGGAAGCAATCTAACATTCAGGTAACTGAAGCATATAGAACTCCAAATGAAATCAACTCATTTGGGTTGCAATACTGCACCCAGATATATAATAATCAAGAGCCCAGAAATTCAGCACAGGAAGAGTATACTAAAAGCTGCTATAGAAAAGAAACAGATCACATTTAAAGGATAACCCATCAGAATAATGGCAGATTTCTCCACAAATCATCAAGTCAATAACAGCATGGAACAGAGTACTTGAAGTCTTACAAGTATTAGTTAGTTTTCTCTTATCACTGGGACAAACACTACACATGCAATCTTAGGGGAGGAGAGGTCTATTTAGCTCAAAGTTACTCAAGGTTTCAAGATACTGCACCCACTCTACAGGGTCTGAAGGAGAGGTTGGGATGCTGCTGTATCCGGAAAAATCCACTCTATTCCTCCAAGAGAGGCCACCATGAAGAGGAGGGTGGTATATGCAGATAGTTTACCGGTTCTGCACCACACTGGCCTCACCCCTCAGGCCCCGCCCTTGTCTTCTGGCCCCACCACTTGAGCCACATGCTTAAGAGCTCTATGCTTTACATGAGGCTTTGGGGTGACACATAGTTACAAACTATAACATTCCTCCCCTTAATACCCAAATTCTCATGTATATACCTTTCTGCAAAATGCATTTTAGTCCATCTCCAAGAGTTGCCAAAGTCCCACCAGTTTTAGCATTGCTGAAAAGTTCAAGAGTAGGTCTCCTCCAAGATCCAAGATAAATACTAAATTGTGAGACCCTATACAAATAAAAAGTTAAATATATTGAACATTCAAAGGTATAGGATACACATTGTCATTCCAAAAGGTATACACAGGAGACACAAACCACTGGGGACAGAACAAGTCAAAAATCCAGAAGGGCAAATATTAACTCCTATAGTTCCATTTAGAACATCCAAAGCAATCTGTGCCAAATTGTAAGCTCCATGTGGATCTATCCCTAATGCACTCTTGATAGTAGCTCCCATAGCTTCTCTCTTAGGCTGGTTTTGCTCCCTCCTTTCAGTTTTCCTTAGGAGATCCACATTCCTTGGTTCTCCATACTTCTGGGGTTTCCATGGAGTAAGCTACTCACTCACAACTTCACACATTGTCTTTTTTGGGGCACACTGCCTGATCTCCCAGGCCTTTTTTGAAATCTAGTTCAAAGCCTTCTTAACCTCACGAATCCTACATTCTGCATGCAGCAGAACCAATGCCTTGTGGATGATGCCAAGGTCTGATCTCAGCTGGAGCAGTAGCCAGGACTTCCTTGCTCTTTGCTGTTGTGGTCGAGTACCTGGATTTCTGAGCACTCTGACCCCGATGCTGAGAAACAAATTCTCTATGGTGGCACCATTCTGTAGGCTGTTGTGGCCTCCACCTCCATTCTGGAACCTCGTGTGGCTTCTGTCTTCATTCTGGAACAAGGAGCTCGGGGGCTTTGTCTTCAAAGCAAAGTCACTCACCCTGGTGCTTCTGAGAATCAAACTTTTGAGAACCTGCCACCTCCTGTGATGCCCTGAGGATATCTTGCTCCTGTTTGTACTGGGCAATGGAGGTCTGAGCTCTATCTTTGCATTCCACAGCCTTCCTGGTGCTTTCTTTCTGGCCAAACTCACAACAATTTAAATCATTCTTTTGGGCTCTTTGCTCTTTATTCTCAACATACATTTGACTAAGAGTCCCCAACAATAACCACGCCACTGCCCCAATATTTGACTTCCTTCAAATTTCCTTTGGAAGATTAATTAGTCATCCATGTTTAATTGCAGTCTCTGGACATAGGATAAATTCAGCCAGTTTTTGCCAAGTCAAAACACAAATGATCTAGAGTCCAATAGCCAAAACAGAACTTTTTTCCATCAGAAACCTCCTCAATCTGGTCTTTAGAGTTTGGCTTTCTATCAGTATTCTGGTCTGAGCTCTGACTAAAACCTCACCTTCAGAAGTGCCAAAAGTGTTCCAACACTTTGCTCATAGGTGATATCTCCAAACCTTGCCTATTTCTTCCCACAAGCCATTCCCAAAAGTTAGTAATCCACCTGGTTAAGTTTAGCCACAGTAATGACCCTACTCCTCTGGTACCAAATTCTATATTATTTTTCTCTCATTGCTGGGATAAATATCAGACAAGCAATATTAGGGGAGGAAAGATCTCTTTAGTTCACATTTACTGGGGGTTTCAGGACACTGACGGTGCTCTATAGGGTCTGAAGGACAGTCTGTGGTTCTGCTGTGTCTAGGAAAATCTACTCTGTCCCTCCAAGAGAGGCTACCAGGCAGAAGAGTGAGAGGCTCGTGCTGGCAGTTTAATGGTTCTGCACCATGCTGGCCCCACCCCTCAAGCCCTGCCCTGGTCCTCTGGCCCAGTCTATTGTGCCATGTGCTTGACAGCCCCATAATTTACATGAGGCTTTTGGGGGACAACTAGATAAAAACCATAACAAAGGTCGTAAGGTTGCTTAGAGTATAGAATAAACTAACTTATGCAAAATGTTTCACAGAGACTGACGCAACAAATGGTCAACTAATACATGCTGTATTTTATTTGTAAATACATACTTCTTTGAAACTCTGGATTACACAATTTACTTCTCAGAGCCTCCAGTATGCTAATGTGCCTGGTGTATTAGAGCAAGTGGAGTGGAAAGAGAAGAAATGCTTATTTGGTCATGGAACCCCTCTTTCAAACAACATAATGAGCTATGAGATTAGGCAATGTGGAGAACATTTGAGCAAGTAGAGGGTAGAGAAAGTAGGATATGGAGATATAAAGCAGTTGGATTTCAGTTTGCCTTAACAGTATTGTTTTTTGATTTAATGATTTGTACAAGTCACTTGAGCTCTCAGCCACAGTTTGTTTCTTTGTCAAACAAGGAACATGAAATTATCTATATCACTGGACATGTGTGGAAGAGATGACTTTGTAAATTCCCTCCCACCAAACTAACTTCAGGGATAGGAGCAGGAATGAATCTGGTACAGGACTAGGTGAAGAGAGAGAAGAGAGACTGTTTATTTAGTGACTTCAAGGCTGTGTTCAGTGATATTTTGGGATGCTAGTAATTAGGAATAAAGTGTGCATAGGACAGTCCTCTGGAGTTAGCAGTATGATCCACCATGGGTTTCTATGTCACATGTGTGTCTTACTGAAAGTGTTTTGTCATTGTAATAAATCTTGAAATCAGTAACACTATCTTTAGTTGGGCAAGCAAATTCTAAGGAAATGAAGATTTTCTGCAATTCATTGGTCGGGTCCTTGACCTATATCATGGTCTGCTCTGCTTTTCTCAATGTAGGCTGAGTGATCCCTGGAAAATAAATGTGTACCATATGCACATAATTTCAGTGGCTGAAATGAGTGCATTTACTTTCCATGGCTATTTTGCAAGCAGCCATCAGGAAGTACACTACTGATCTGAAGTAGCAGGTAATTGGGGAAGACTGTCTAGGGAAGAACTCATAACCTCTCATTTCAAATCAGAGATATAATTTTCTCCTTGTCTGTTATGCTTTATGTCTAGTTGTCCCCAAAAAGCCTCATGTAGTCATTGGTCAGGGACTTCTATAGATTGAGACTTGACTCATGAATCACTGGGATTATGTGTTTTAGTACTGATAGGATTATCAGACTGAGTAGGGCTGGGACTATGGGTGTGGTCTAGGGCAGATATCCTAAGGCAGAAAGCCTGATAGGAATATAAAAAGAGACCGAGAGACAGACTAGAGCTGTTGCTCTTCTACTGTGTTTGGTTGGCTGCCTCTGTCATCATTCTGTTGCTGTTCCACTGCCATGAACTGGATGTTCTCTGCCCTGTTCCACTCAGCCTTGGGCCAGCCAAATATGGACTGAAACCTCCAGTAACTGTGAGCTAAATAAACCCTTACTTCCTGCATTTTGAGTGTCGGGTATTTGTTCCAGCAATGAGCAAAAAGTAAGGAGAGGCTAGATTTTTCCTTTGCCTATTGTATACCCCTCACCAAATACATACAGTTCAATAGAAAGACTATAAACAGGAAGGATGTGCCTGATCCTTGTAAGTAATATTTTGCCTGAATGTTTAGCTTTCCTTCTTGGAACCACCCACTGTTTTTCCTCCTTGGGTAGATTTTGCTGTACTTATTTCAATTGTTCTAGACATGCTTCATAAGTATAGAGGAAAGAACACTAGGCTGGGAATTGGGACCTGGAAGCTTTGGCTGTGCTACTGACTCACTCTAATATAAGACAAACCATGACCCATTCCTCAACCTTGGTTTTCTCATCTGTTACACAAGGCATTTGAGCTGGGGTGACCTCAAAGTTCAGTCAGTTATTTTACTTGCTTTCCATCTCCTTAGATGAGAGTCACCCTAATTCTGTCTTCTTACATGGACCAAATACATTTGGATTGATTTCAGGATACCAGATGGCTATACTGGAATATCTGAAGCATGTGTTGGATTATTCATTAGAAATGAATAAGAAAGAACTGATCATGCAGGCAGTCACTTGTTTCCTTTGACTCCTGGCCCCTGGGATCTCATATCTTAGCAGGTGTTTACATGGCACAGCTGTAGAGAATAACCTGTGGGTTATTGCCTAGAAAAGCAAGTTTTGAATGGGAAGGGTGAAGGCAATACCACTCACTCAGAGCTCGTTCTCCAGTGTAAAGGAATGAGGATACTGACGGAGAACTGAGATCACAGCCTTAATTTCTAAGATCTGGCCTTCTTGATTGAGTATCAGCTTAGACTGTTGTTATGAAGGATACTATCTCATGATAGCCCCCTCCAAACCTCCAAGTGTTTCTATGTATGCTAATATTATGGGTTACTTAGACATATATCACACAGCCGCCTGGTGGCTTTCATTTCTCATTAGTCATTCAGCCCTGTGAGCTTCCTCAAACCTTATTGCTTTTTGATATTCAGCCTTACTCTTCTTGGTTGCTCAAATTTTGGGGGCATTTGCATACACAGCTCTCAACCTTAGTCTTTGTATCATTTAGGAAATGATTTCTTCTTTCAGTCTTATTTCACATATACAGTCCATGCAAAGTCTCCTGCTATTTACTTGTCCAAATTGGTGACTTACTTCTTCATGATTCCATTGGATTCTGGAAAGTCTACTGTATACTTATTAGGACACAAGCTTCATGAAAGCAAACAAAATGACTTTATTTTTTGTTATAATTTTATGTTATTTTGTAGAGTGAGAACAAACGCATGAAAGACAAAGACAGAAACAGAATAACCTACAGCTCATATGTTACACATTTTCAAAACAAGAGTTGGTATTCAATCCCCAGCATGATGTGCCAGTCCTAGGGTTCATTTAAACAATAAATGAGACTGGACATGGTGGTGTGCACCTGTAATCCCAGAGTTTGGAAAGCTAAAAACAGGAGGATCACTAAAAGTCTGATCTACATAGTTAGGCTCTGTAGACCCTGTACTAAATACATAAAAAAGCAAGAATAAGTGATTCACAATAATTGATATATTATCTATTTTTATCATCAAACCCATTACTCAGATTAACAGACATAATTATGCAAGAGTAGACATATGATTGAATATTACCACATGTTTTCAAGAAATCTTAAAGTTTTGTACTTGTCTCTCTTTTTCATTTATTACCTTTCTCTGAAAAATCTTTTAAAGAGAGTATAGTAATAAATCACATGAAATTAGAAATGGTACACATTGAAAGAACCAAGATGATAAGTATTTCTAGCATGTTTTTTGGATCACAAATTGCTGTCTCCGATGTAGTTGCTTAGTTCTCAGAATAATTAACTTTAGTGTTAATGGTAGCTTCCAGAACAGATAATTTTTTCTGTATTTAGGACAGGGTCTACAGGGTCTCACTAAATAGATAGGACTTATAGTGATCCTCATGTGTTCAGCCTCCCAAATACTGGGATTACAGGCACACACCACCATGCCCAGTCTCAGCCAATCATCTTCTCAGCTTGCCTGGCAGGCAGTGTCAACACAGCACTCAGGAGATGGAACCCTGGTCGCTACATCTGCCTAAGGAGGCACTTTAATGTGCTAAGCTATTTTGCCAGTTCTAAGAACAGATACATTTAAATATCTCAATTTCAATGGTTTAACAAAGTACAGGTTTTATTTTCCCCATGTAAAATGTAGTTGGTAATGGAAGCAGTAATTGTTAGTATTATGTCTTCTGCTCCAAAAAGTCATTAGTTCATCCACTGATGGGAGGTGCCAAAATTTCCAACATGTGGCTTCCAAAGTTCCCTTGAGAATTCATATCCATCCTACTAACAGAAGAAAAGAGAGATGACTACATGAATCAGTTCTTTAAAGGGCAAAATCTAGTACTTTGGTTCATTTTCTGTTCACTGGAACTCAATCACATAACCACATGTGATTGCAAAGAAAACTAGGAAATGCTATCTAGTTTTGTGCTAGGGAAAAGAAAGGAAAGGATATTGAGGCACACACAGATGTCCAGAGGTCATGCTGCTTGATCAACAGCTGAGGACCTAAGATTGGTCCCTAAGAGGTGTCCTCTGATCAGGCTAGTTCTAATGCCTTCCAGAATGCTCCTGGTGTTTTACACTTTGACCTCACTTTATTCAGTCATTAGACTATCTGCTCCTCAGAATTCTTGAAAGTGAACCACCAAGTTTTGTCTATTTAGAGACATTTTCTGGAGCCCTGAGCCTCTTTTCTTGTGAAGGCCTTGCCTATTACTTATCCTTTTTTTTTTTTTTTTTACAAGTATTGATTCAATTTGCGCAATCTTTGTTTTTCTCTGCGAACTCTAAAGATGTATGAGAGTGGAGAAATATTAATATCTAGTCAGTATTAGTATTATGAACAGCTCACAGTGATTGTGCCTTTTATCACCTGGTCCAGACCAGAGTAGCTGATGTGATTTAACCAGTCATTCCAGCTAAGGTCTAATCAGCTACATGTTACAGAAATTTGTTTTATGCAAGAACTAGAATCCATGTCATATGAGATAGCTAGAATATGCCAGTGATTCTGAATATGCAAGAAGAATTCATGAACATGGCATGGAACAGAATTTGACCAAAGAGAACAGGAGATTTTGGATTAGACCCTGGCTAGAACGGGGTGGGAGAGCATCTGTAATACTCCTTGGTGGCTCACATCTGGAATTTCAGCACTCTGGAGGCTAAGGCAGGAAGATCTCAGGGTAGAACCCAAAGTTGAGTGATTTAGCATCTTAGTGAGATCTCATCTTCAAAACAATCCAAAACAAAATAAAGAAAAACATAACAAAACAAAACAAAGTGAGCCCCTTAGTACTAGGGCCTTGGCTTGAATCTCCTGTACCATAACCAAAGCAGAAAACACAATGGTCCCTCTGCCTTGAGTCTTCTTGTTAAAAAGTCATTTTCCATCCATCTATTTATTATAAGACGAGAGCTGAAGGGTATCTCTGGTCACATTCAAACATATTTTTCCAGAACAAGATTCTATCACTTGCACACAATTTATATCACAGAAAACTAGATTAATCTATTTTTCTATTTTTCTGCTTTAGGTGAACATCTGAACACTTTTTGAACTGATTTGGTACCTCAGAGTTGGGAAAATTGAGGAGATAGAACAAGGAAGCACAAGAAAGTGAAAGAAATCCTTGAGATTGTTGGCTCCCTGGGAATGAGGAGTGTCAGGACTGAACTTCCTTCTCAGATATTTGATTGCCTATGGTTTATTGGTAGTTGGGTCACATCTTTTGAAGGGAAAGAAGATAAGTGCAAAACTTGAGGCTGAGAAAAGGAGCATATAACATTTACTGTGATCCATTTTGAAGAAATAAGAGCTGAACAAAATTGGAGGATGTGGCTTTCTCTGAGATTTCTATCTGAATATAGAAGCAAAAGGAATGGAGTAAGGAGAGCAGAGATGCAAGAAGTAGGAACACACACACACACACACACACACACACATACACAGAGAGAGAGAGAGAGAGAGAGAGAGAGAGAGAGAGAGAGAGAGAGAGAGAGAGAGAGAAAGAATTTAAAATATTTGGCTGCAGATACTTTTTCCTTTCAAAAGAAGAGAAAAAAATGTTCATTTGGATTAAACAGCAAAACACAAGAGAATCTAATAAACGTTAAATTCTGGTCACAAAGTTTCTGTCAAATGTTTTTGTATATGGTATAGCATTAAGAAGACTAGAGGAAAAAATATTTCTGGTTGTTTACGTGAAAAAATGAAAAGAAAATTGCAATTTCAAGGGAAATGGGCTTAATTTAATCATTTGAGGAAAACAATTGCATGAAGTAAATTTTCCTACTCTGCTGTAACACCCCATTGTGACTCAGAAGAGAGTCCATGATTCCAGAATGTTGCAAAAGAAAAATGTCATATGAATTTTGACACACTCAGGAATTCTCTTATACGTAAATTTATTCAAGATACCAGGATATCAAACTCAAGACATCCTGCTTGCCAGGCAAGTGCTCTGTTGTTGAGCTATATTTCTGGATTTAAAACCAAATTGATAGGCCATGTATATTACAGTGTGAGACCCTAACTAGCATAGCTATTCTTCCTGACTGAAATAAATGAGTGTTAACATGACTCCTTCTTCTACCTCCACAAATCTGTGCTTCCAAGAAGGCATTTATAAGAATATTTGGTCTAAGAATCAGTTTTTATGGTTTTTAAGAAAAGGTTTCTTGTTCAAGTACAGAACAGGAGAAAGAGAGAGAGAGACAGAGAGAGAGAGAGAGAGAGAGAGAGAGAGAGAGAGAGAGAGAGAGAGAGAGAACAAGAATGGAGGGGAAAAAGGGGAGGGGAGAGGAGAGAGCTTTGTCTTTGTGAAGAGATTACTCACTATAGTCAAATTTCCCTCTTTAGTTATACAATGAAAGAATTTCCTATGCCAAGGAGTTTCTGACCAGTATCTCAAGGGAAGCCAGTAGAAAAGAAAGACAGGAAATGATGTGAACCTGTTCTGAGTTCAATTCTCAGATTTGTCCCTTTTGAGTGTATAACTACATGAATTGCTCAGTTTCCCTAAGCTTTTTTGCTTCCCCTTGTATAAATAGACTAATGGGGACAGTATGCATCTTAAACAGCTGTAGTAATGTTGACATGAGATAAACGTATGTGTTCAGTAGCTGCTAGTTATAATAATTAGAAAACAACTGAGGCTGGGGGGATAGATAAGCGGAATAAATGCTTGCCTTGAAAGCCCAAGGTCGTGAGTTCGATCCCTGGTACCACTGGAAAAAAAAGAAAACAATTATATTAAAAATTATTCTATGCAATGTGTCATGCTAATAAGACTAAATAAATGAATGAACATATTATTCATTTATATATCGGAAGATTTGGAATGCTAAAGATGTCAGTTCTCTTTGAAGTTATTTGTACACTTAATACAATAATTATAAATATCAAAACAATATGTATTTTAGGCAGACAAGCTTATTCTAAAGTAGCTGAAACAATTTTGTAAAAGATAATAAAGTGGGAGCAATCATTTTCTCTTTTATAAAACTTTCTGTATAACTAAAGTAATGAGGACACTATGGTATTCAAAGACAGATAAATAATTAATAGAACACAATAGTCAAATCACATAATTATGCTAAAGTATGATTGATAAAATTGAATAATAATTAACCTGGAGGAGAGCCCTTTCCACAAATAGTGCTAAAACAACTGTATATCTATTTTCAAAAAAAGAAAAGATAACAGGAAGAAAGGAAAGAAGAAAAAATAAACAGCAAAGAAAAAATGAAAAAGAACATAAGTCTAAAACAAAATTGCAAAAATTTATGTACAAAATTGAAAATTTGTTTATATACTAAATCAACTCAAATTAATTATATATTTAAATGTAAAATATAAATCTATAAGGCCTTGGTAAGATTTTTTTTTTGGTGGAAACTGATTGAACTAGGACCCTTGTGTTTGCCAGGCAAGCACTTATTCTACTGAGCTATCTTCCCAGCCACTTTGGTAAGATCTCAAGACAGAAATTATGGAATTTAAAGTTAAGGTAGAGAATTCCTAGACTTGACAACCAAACATGAACCGTAAAGCGAAATTAATAAATTAGAACGTACTAAAGCTAGAAACTTTCTTCATGTGAAAGCCTTGTGAATGAGAAAGCAGAGAGTAAAACCTTTGCAATAACACATGTGCCACAAAAGATTAATATCTAGAATATATGAAGAGCTCTTTAATCTTCAGTTATGAAAGAAAAAGACAAAAAAGTAAAAGCATCAAACATTTTATCAAAAATGAAATGCATATGGAAACTATGGATATGGAAAGATATCCAACATTATTACCTGTTGGAAAATAAATTAAAATCATGATAAGATATCACTGAAGGGGATGCAGCTCAGTGGCACAGCAGGTGCCTGGCACATGCAAGGTCCTAAGTTTGATTCCCAGTACCAACAAAATAAAAGAAAAGAAAAGATATCATTTCAAAGTCTCCATAAATGGTTAAGTAAAAATAGAGAAAAATCAAAATACCAGTGAAGATTTAGACAAGGTAGGTTTTTCATATTTTCCTGTAAGAATATACAGTAATACACCGACTCTGGAAAAGAGTTTGAGTTTGGAAGATTTTTCCCATTTATTTTATTTTATTAATGTGTGTTTATAATGGAAGCACTTTGCCATCATCTTGGGTAATGGTTGTATGCACATATTAAGCTTGTTTTTTGAAAATCACCTTACACTTAACCCTCCTGTCTCCTCCTCCTTTTGACTTCTCAATCACCTTTTTGATGCCATTTGATACAATTTATCTTATTGCATGTTTTGGTTTATAGTATTTACATTGATTACTAGGTACCTATACATGTGGCATAAATTTATTCCTTTCATTTCTCCTTCCCTTTCCCTGTTCCTTTTAGATTTATTTTCCTATTATGGTAAATCTTTCTGCTTGCCTTTTTCTATTGTTTTTTTCTGCAGTACCAGGGATTGAACTCAGGGCCTTGTGCTTGGCAGGCAAGCACTTATTCCACTGAGCTATCTCCTTGGTCCCCTGTTTGTCTTTTCCTATATTGGAAATCAAAATTTATATTAAGACAAACCAGTATGTAAATGTTTATAACAGCTTTGCTTTTAATAGCCAAATACAGGACTTTTCATTTTGGCCTTGAACTCACTATATAGCCCAGGAAGGCCTCAAACTTGAAATCCTCCTGCCTCAGCCTCCTGAGTGTGCAGGTTACAAGTGTGTGTCATTATATCTTGCCTCATAGACTCCTTTAAGTCTATCAGGCATTAAGAAAGTTTTGATGGTCAGACCATTGAATGCTGATCAGTAACATAAATGAACAAACTATAATATATTTTGAACTAAAATGTGAATTTGAAGAAATTATACACTGTACGATTTCACTCATCTAATTTTTTTGATATGATAAATTTTAGAAAAAAAGAAAAAATTAGCGATTTTGGTGGCTTAAGCAAAAACACGTGGTGGAGCAGGATGGTTGTGATTGTAGTTATGAATAGGTAGCTTGAGGAGTCCTTGTGACATTGAAACTGTTCATGCATATAGTGATGTATACACCAGGCTATATGTATGAGTTTAAATTGTACAATTAATATACACACATCTAAAAACACACCAATAAAGGGAAATATAAATTGGTGGATTGCATCAACTACCAATATCCTGGTTATGTTACAGTATTATAAGGTGTCAACTTTGGGAAAATTAAACAAAGGATCTTGTGTATTATTTTATAACTGTATGTACATCTATAATTATCTTTCTAAAATTTTCAATTATAAAGCTAACATTGCTAACATTTGCTAATCTTTTTTTTTTTTTTTTTTTTTTTTGCGGGACTAGGGTTTGAACTCATGACCTTGCATTTGCCAGGCAGACACTTGTCCCACAGAGCTATTTCCCTGGCCACCACATTTGTTAATCTTGACATTATTTTGAGTGAACCTTATTATCCAAAATCATTTCACTAATCTGTTCCACTCTTAAGAACTAATGTACATCAGCATTTAAGTATAAATTTCCCTTAAATAGTTCCTATCAGGAGATTCTATGACTTCTTTAGTGAAGAGTTGGTAAGAATTGGATTCTTTGAGCCAGCCACATAGCTATTCTATAGCCATTCTTCCTGAGGTGAGATCGTATCTGATTCTTGTTTTACTTTCTATTTCTTGAATGTCTAGTGCTGAGGAGGATTTTTTTCATATATTTCTTTGCCTCTTGTGTTCATTCCTCTAAGAAGTGTGTGTTCATCTCAGATGCCCATTTTTGGATTGGGTCTTTAAATTTTGAGGGCCTTATTTTGTTTTAGTTCTTTATATATTCTAGATAGCATACCCTTATCTGAGTGATAATTGTTATTGTTTTTTCTTCCAATTTTTGGGTTGTCTTTTCACACCGTTCATGATTTCATTCAAAATGCATACACTTCGAGGTTATATGGGAACCCAGTTGTTGATTATCTGAAATATTTCCTGTGTAGTTTCAACTTTGTTCGTGAACTGTCTGCCTATGCATATTTCTTCAAGATTCCACCTCTTTCCTTTCCAGAAGATTTAGTGTTTCTGTGTTAATGTTTAGATCTTTAATCTGTTTTGACTTTAGCTTAGTGCATGGTGATAGACTTGGGTCTACTTTTGGCTTTCAGCATGTCGACAGCCAGTTTCTCCAGCACTATTTGTTAAAGACACTATCTTTATTCCAGTGAACATATTTGGCCATTTTGTCAAAGATAACATGGCTGGATGTATTTGTAGTTGTATCTGAATGTTTCTAATCTGTCCTACTGATCCGCAGGTCTGCTTTTTTGCCAGTATCCTGCTGATATTGTCACAGTAGCTTTGTAGTATAATTTCAAGCCATGGGTAATAATGCTACATGCCTTGCCTTTATTACAGAATTGTAGGAATAAATCTCTAAATTTCTTTTAGAATTTAGCTTTGACTACATAAGGACCTGGGCTTTTCTTTGTTGATAAGCTTATCACATTTTCAAATTCATTGGCTGATATTGGATTATTCAAGGATTTTTTTTTGCATCTTCTTTTTTCTGTATTTTTTTAGGGAAGGCTCTACAGGGTGTTCAGAGTCTCACTACTAGATCCAGCTCATAGTGATCTCCATGTTTAAATATGTTTTGTGAATTCTATTTCTTTCCTATGTTGTTCATTCAAGGTTTCCATCAGTTTTCTCTTCTCTACTTTTTGAACAATGTCTTTTTTAGAAATTCTTAGTAAGTCTTTCATTATAGTTATTATTTATTTATTTTTAACCTGGGAGATTATTTGTTTGTTCTATGTTTTTCAATCTATTTAGTATAGGGTCTCCCTATGCACATCTGACTCACAGTGATCCCCCTGTTTTTAGCCTTCCTAGTGCTGGGATTACATGCATATGTCACTTAGCGCTGTCTTTTTGGCCAGCTAAGCAAGCCTGGGGGTGGGGCCTATGTACTGTGTGGTTATGGAAATTAAATCTGGTCCCTGTGCTTGCCTAGGCAGGTACCTAGTCCACTGAGCTATCTTCCTGGGCCCTGAGAGATTATTTGTGATCTAATTTCCGCTATACTCTTCTGCAGTTGTTTTTTGGCTTCAGTTCCTGTTATTTCAAAGATTTAAGGTATGTGACTACCTATTTCTTCTATATTAATGTCTGCTGAAATTGTTCCCATTGGGATAGGGGCCTGAAGTTCCATTTTTCTCCTTCTTTTTGTCAGTTTATATGTGATTTCTGTGATATGTTTTGTAAAAATTTGTTAGTAGTAGTTGTATCAGTGCAATGAAAGCCTCTCTGTAATGAGACTCTTTTTATCTATGTCTTCTATGTCAGAGATTCTTGTTTTGTCATGTCCCCAAATTTCTTTCTCTACTGAGAGTGGAACAATAGCTTCTGTGATGTTGCCCTTTGTCCTTCAGGATGGGCTTTGGTGACTATGTTACCCATGTGCCTCCTTATATTATTACCCAAGGGAGAACATGTGGTTAAAGCAGATATGATATTAGTTGCAATGGAACATTTAGGAGTACTGATAACAGCAAGAGAAATTTAGAATTTGGCAAACTTTGGTAACTACTTGTTTTGCACTTTAAGCCATAGCAGTAAACACTATAGTTGTATAACAAAGCACATAATAAATAGGAATTTGTATGTAAATTATTTCCCTGAGATCTGTCTTGGAACCTCCCCTTCATGTACCTGGAGTCTTCTAGGCAGGGTAATTCACCTAGGTTACAATCTGCTGCCTTTGTGCCACAAAGATCTCCCTGTAGGTTCGGGCCTCAGTCCAGACCCTGTTGGGCCTAGCACTATATCTCAGCTCACTGACTTCAGCTGCACAGTTCAGCTTTCCTCTGAGACCCCTGTTGCTAAACTCGAACTCCTCACGGGGCCATGCACCTCAGTTTTTCAGCATCACTGGAACTCCTCACTATGGACACAGCTCCCTCTGCAGGTCCACATACCTCAGTTTTTCTCTGGCCATAAAATTAATTTTTCATGTCAGCTTCTTTTTTTTATGTCAGCTTCTATAGCGCTCGAATTGCAAGTGTACACCATCACATCTAGCTTATATCTTCTTTTAACGATAAAATCTTCCTCATTTTGGGTTTCTTTGATATTTCTTCACTGTTAAGCATACAATAAAAAGGAATATAGAAGAGTGTACGGGGAAGATATATGATTAAAATATACCTTTTTTTAAAAAAGAATTTTATTTATTTATTTATTTATTTATTTATTTATTTATTTATTTTCTTGTTTCAGAACTTTCGTTTATTTATTTATTTTCATGGCTGGCTCAGCCTGCCCTGATGGCAGGGCCGGCATTGCATGTGGTGCTGGGGATTGAACCGCAGTCACTGCAGCTATCTAAGCTTTCCTAAGCAGGCGCTTTAGACCACTGAGCCATCCCCCCAGTGCCTAAAATATATCTTAAAACTCAATATTTTGTAAAATTAACAGGCACTAAAATAAGTGAAAAACATATTACTGTATAAGTAGCCAGGTAAATGTCTTGTAACTTATTAAGCACTTCATATCCTTCATGTCTCGGTTTAAATGTTACCTCTTCAAAGATGTCTTCCAGAATCATTTCTGTCTAAAGAGAGCTTTCTCTTTTGTATAATACTCATGCTTATTTGTGACTATTGTGTGTGTTTGCCAATTTAACAAATTTCAAATACAATGTAAACTCAACAAAACAGAAAATCAAATATTTTCATCCATTCTTTGCTACTCAGAACTTGTTCAGTGCCTTGTACAGGCCCAGGGCTCAGTAAAGATGTGTAGGATCAGTGAACTGACAAATTCATGTATACTGTGCAAGGGAAACACTGAGTGTTCCTTGTTGATGTGGCCATTTTGGAGGGAAGCATTCCTATTGATTTTTATTTATGTAATGATCCACATTCAATTTACTTGTGTGAAAGTATCAAGTAAGTGTGGGTATAACCCATACTTTATGACATTTTAAAATACACTGTCATGATTTCTGGAAAGAGTTTAAAGTTGTCCACTGTAATATCTCCTGTAGGTTTTATACTTCAATAAACACATAATTATCTGAGAATACCAGCAGCCATCGATAGAAGACTGATTAGAGGCCAGAATCCACTGACAGGTGTCTTTGGGAAAAAGCTTTCTTAGTTTTTCGGAGATGGTGTTGCAAAGGCTCTCTATAAGAAATCAGGTTGGTTCTCTGTCTCATGCATAATACAAATGGGACAACTCCCTATGCAGATTAAGAGTGAGTTGGCTCTGGGCAGGGCTATGTAGCAGCCTGAATTTTCTGGGATTTGTAGTTTTCTCCTGTTCTTCTGTGGTACCTGCTGTCTCCTCACCCTAAGCATCAGCTGTCCTGCTACCATCTCACTCATCTCCCTTTCTTTCTTTCTTTCTTTCTTTCTTTCTTTCTTTCTTTCTTTCTTTCTTTCTTTCTTTCTCTCTTTCCTTCTCTCTCTCTCTCTCTCTCTGTATATATATATATATATATATATATATATATATATATATATATTC
>PVJA010029477.1:0-26618 GCA_004027025.1 Myocastor coypus
GAGGGAGAGGGAAGGGAAGGGAAGGGAAGGAAGGGAAGGGAAGGAAAAAAGATGGAATGGCAGAAAGAGGGGAAGGGTAAAATCCATTCTCAGAGAAGACTCAACAAATACAGAGATATAACTGCTGAGACATAAATAATATGATCACCCATCCTAGCTACAGTGCTCAGAAGACAAGATCCTATCTCTGCCTTCAGGGTTTCAAGTATAGTTTTTTCAATAGAACACTGGCACTGGGACCTTGGCAACCTTCACTAGAAAGAAGTTAAAATCAAGCCATATTTCTAGAAGGTATTAGATGGTCCTTTAAATATGAAAGAAAAGAGGCTCCTTGAAAACTCACTGGCCTTAAGATCCTTGATTGAAGATTGTGACAGAAGCTCCACGTGGAGATGCTCTTCCAAGAGCAAGGCAGGGACTAACTGAGAGACAGCTCATGGCAGCTACGCGTGGCCAAGTCTGCATGCAGCTACTGCCTCAGAGAGGGATCCCATGACAGGATGCTGGCTGTCTCCTTTCTGCTGCTCTCCGCTCCCTGGTTTTCTCTTCTGACCTGCCCTTTCCCTCCATTTTTCTTGATTATCTCATTCTCTAGGTTTGTTTGCCTCCCTCTTTCTCTTCTTCCTCCTTTTTTCACTCATTTTTCTCAAGGAATAGCTATGAACAATGCAGTGGTTCTCTGACTTCGGTTGGGCCCCCAGTGGTACTGCAATCTGTATCCCCATTCTCATCTTCCTCGTGTATGGCTTCATATAATACATATGCCTGCAAAGGCTCTAGGCCTCGAGGATCGCCTACTTCCCTTCAATTAGTCCCATTAATACTCTCGGTAGTTATTTATTCATAATAAGATATGTGCCAGACACTCTATTGTTGCTAAGAATATTACTGTGAGCAAAACAGAAATGGACTCTTCCATTATTGACTTCATGATTCATTGGACAGTTAGTACATTGTCATAAAAATGTATAATTGCTAACTTTGCTATCTACTACAAAGGGAAGAAGTACAAAAAGATCAAACTCCCACATTTCACAAAAGAAGCCCCAAATTATCATCCACCCCTAATCCAAAGACAAGTGTAGAACTACAAGCAACTTGAACGCCCAACATCTGAACTCTGAAAATTTCTAGCTTAGTGCTCTTTTGTAGGTTAATCTATGTCACAAACTCCCTGGATCTCATCCAGCCAGGTCTTGGAGTTCTCCTCATCCCTACCAATGTCAAGATTTCCATCTTACTGCCAAGCATGATATCACATACCTGTAATCCCAGCACTCAGGAGACTGAGGCTGGGATTGAAAGTTTGAGACCCTGGGATGTACAGTAAGTTGAAAAGTTGATTCAAGGCCACTTGAGCTATGTAGTATGTTCTTCAATAGGAAGGGAAAGATTTCCTTTGTACTGTTTTCTGGACACCTAGGATGCTCATCTACATTCTTTAAGCAAATCTCTTCCACTCTGGATGTCTTTCCACCTTGTTACACCTGCCGCTTCTTCAGGACTCAGACAATTCCTCAGGAAAACCTTCCCTGATCCTTCACACACTCAGGATAACTCCTGAACTCTGTGCTGCAGATCCTCAGACACCCACAGTTGCCTTCATTGCACTTACCAGTTTACATTTCTCCATTCATATGAGCACTGGTTTCACATATGTGAACCCTGCAATTTCAGCATGACAATTGCTAGAATGTATTGCTTCTGTTATCGTTGCCTGCAAATGACAGTGTCCAACATGTAGCACGTACTTAAAAAGTATTCTTGCAAGTAGGCAATGAATCTAAGATCCTCTGTGGCAGCTACATCTCTGTAAGGGTGACCAGGTGAACCGTGAAAGGACGGCTCTCAAAACAACTATAAATGCACAATGATAATGTGAAGCATCAGGAAACGTGTGTGAGAGAGATATCTGAGCATGGCTGGACTTTGCTGGACCCATAGCATTCCCTTAATTGATATGTAAATATGCACAAGACTTCCATGACAGAGACACCTCAGATTTATTTTTGTTTAAAGATTTTTTTCAGATTTGTATTTTTAAATATTTGTAAACATTACTGAGCCAGGTGTGGTGGCTCATGCCTGTAATCGCAGCACTCGCGAGGCTGAGGCAGGAGGATTGGTGCGAGTTCGAGACCAGCCTGGGCTACAAAAGTGAGCTCAAGGCCAGCCTCAACTGCATAGCGAGACCCAGTTTCAAAAAGACCAAAAAAAAAAAATTACTGTAGAAAAATATACCTGTGGCTTGTGAATGACACTTAGGAAAAGCTGATCCCTCAATGCTTTTACTTACTCAAACAAAGGTAAATTAAGGTGAAAAATTACGTTGAAGAGTAAGGCAGAGGAGAGCTGAGAAGAGTAGCTGAGCCCTGTGGACAGATTTGGCCGGCGGAGTTCAGCAGAGAGGAGCTGGGAGAAGCTGAGCCTTGCAGCTGGACATGGTGAGCTGAGGTTTACTGCTAAGCTTATCAGGGCCCAGACAATGGCCCAGACCTATGGGAGAATCCTGAGAGCACAGAGGTGGCAGGGGGTAACTTAGGTGAACTAATCTGCTTGAAAGACTCCAGGTACGTGAAGGGGAGTTGCCCAGACAGAACTCAGGGGAACAAGTTTACATACAAATTCCCAACTTATGGTCTTCTTTGATCTCCTTTGTTCTGTAATATAGTGTCTAAAATAAAAAACAAGTTTCCTCATCAGAGCCCGGCTGAGGTGAGGTTCTTAAGAGTAATCTGCTAGAACTCAGGATTCCAAAAGTGAGAGTAAATTGCAGCTTTCAGTCAAGCCTGTAGGTGAGCAGACTGACAGACCCGGTAAGCCACAGAAACTGACATGTTGAGAAACATTATACAAATACACGGAAAAGCCTGCTGTCCCTCACAAAGGGTAGGACAATGTCACATATTAAAAACTTTTACTCCTTAGATGCTCCCTTGTACTTCATTAATTTTTCGTCGTTGGATTATGACAAAGACACAGGAAACATAGATGCGTGGTTTGCCCATCATCTGAAGAATGGTTGAAAAGATGTGGTATTTTTTTTTGTCTTTTTGAGACAGGGTCTCACTATGCAGTTCAGGCTGGCCTTGAGCTCACTTTTGTAGCCCAAGCTGGTCTCGAATTCACACCGATCCTCCTGCCTCAGCCTCCCAAGTGCTAGGATTACAGGCGTGAGCCACCACGCCCAGCAATGTGGTATTTTTATACAATGGAATATTACTCAGCTATAAATAATGATAAACTAAAAGACTTCATATATAAATGGATGTATCTTGAAGATATACTTATACGTGAAGTATACCAGACCTACATGTATAAATATCGTATAGTTTCCCTAGTGTGAGAATTCAAAAGAAGAAATAAAAATGGAAAGGCATAACACAGCTGAATGGAAATCAAGGACTTAAGGGATAAACAATGAAGTGACTGCAGGCAGAAAACACAGGCAACGTGGCAGGAGCAAAACCATGCAGAGAATGAATTAGGTAGTGGTCCTAAGAACCTCCAAAAGGTTTATCACAGTGAGGATAACAATGTGTAATACTAAAACTATGCTTCGCATGCCTGTTATTCTGGTCTTTTACATGTGTGCTTCTTCTAATGTAATTTTAGTTACTGCTGTACTCTCCAAGTAAATGGTTGGTTTACAAGAAAAGAAAAATGGTATTAAATGAGAGTAAGGGACTAGGAAAAATACCGAAGGATTGGCAGGTACAATTTTGTATATGGTTAGATTTCTAAATTCCTGTATAAAAATGTGTAACTGCTTTTATCACATTCTAAAGAGATTTATTAGAATATCAATGGTTAATAGATAATATGAATTCCAAGTTAAGTCTAATATGTTTGATATGCAGAAAGACAGTGATGTTAAGGTCAAGTACCTATGTTATAAAGTAATAGTATCACTAAGCTTTTCTTCTGGAGGGTTAAGAATATAAGTTTACAGAACAAAAATTGGAGAAAAAGAAGGGCTACTAATATAGCCAATATTTTGGCCCTAGCCCTTCAAGGTCAGTGCGGACTCAGGACATAAAAGAACCTGTGCTGTAACATCCTATAACTCCGTGGTTTCCCAAATTTTCTGTTCAAGGAGATTCTGGGGCTACAGAAGAAAGGGATTGAGGATATAGTGTACCTAAGGAGAGTCACCTAGAGAGAAAACATTCTCTCAGGCTTTCACAGAGAGCAAACTGGGTCAAGCAACAGCCATGACTCATCGAGACGGCTGACACTGACAACAGATCTAAAAGCACTGTGCATGGTTTCAGAGTAAATCCTGAGGAGATCTGACTGACCTTGGCAGTTACAAAAGTTACATGTATTATTGTACAAGTCTCGCTTTAACTTGCCCTAAACCACCCAACAGAAAAGTTTAACCATGGGACATAAGACGTAAAGCTAGATTAGTATGCTGAGCTGTAAAAGGCTTAAATCAACAGCTTCCAACATTGCCAGTTTTGAGAAGGCCAGTATGTTCCTTGGGGAAAATGGTCAGGAGAGATGGTGCTAAGCAAAACTCCTTTGATGAAAGCAAATCTTCAGCGAGCTAGTCTCATACCTTTGAGACCAGTTCAGAACATTTACTTCAAAGAGGCAGAAAACATAAATCTTATGGAACATTCTAATTCATTGGGTTCTCACTGCACTCTGAAAGTTGAGAGAGGTAAATCAAGGAATACTCCAGCCCAGGCTCAAAGGATATCTGTTAGACTCCTTGCTCAAAAGGATTTGAAGAGGAAAGAAAAACACCCTGTTCTCAAGAAAGCAAAGAGGTGTGCCACTTCTGTAATCAGTGAATTTCCATCCTTTCAAAAATTGAAAGGATGAAAATTCAAAGCACAAGAAGTAGATCCCAGAATTGCAGGTGGGCCTGTCTTGCTGAAGAGACCACCTGTAAAACCACCTACTCAGCCTGTTGGCATTGATTGGGAAATTGAGAAAAGAATCCAGGAGCAGGGATCAGAGAAGAAATTGGAAGAACACCTTGAATTCCGTGCCAGACTTTGCCCTCCTGCGCCCTCGGTAGGAGCTGGGCATGCTCCTGAAAAGAAGGTCCGTCCACTCACCGTCCCCAAGTCTCCCGTCTTTGCACAGAGGAACAGAATCCAATTGCCCACCAAAGATGAGGTACCCAACTTTAAGGCACGCCCTGTACCTCCTTTCGATCACATTAACCTGCCAGAGACAAAGATAAAGAACCTGACCCAGGTTGAGCCGTTTGACTTGGACACTGACAGGATCATTGCTAAGAGGGCTCAGGCATGGAAGCTCCACCTGGAGGAGGAACTGAGACAGCAGAAAGCAGCAGCTTGCTTCAGGGCTCGTCCAAACACGGTCACCTCCCAGGAGCCCTTTGTTCCCAAGAGAGAGAAAAATTCGGTTCCTGTTCAGGAACCTTTCCAGCTGGCCACTGAGAAGAGAGCCAAGGAGCGACAGGAGTGGGAAAAGAGGATGGCGGAGCAGGAAGCGCAGAGAGCCCAGTGGCTGGAGGAGGCCAGGCAGCAGGAAAAGGAACAGAGGGAGGAGGAGCTGGACAGGCCCGGAAAGTGCTGGTGCACAAGGGGAATCCAGTGCGTAAACTCATCCGGTGTGTGGAGATTAAGGCCAGTGACCAGCCGCCGACCATGCCCGTCTATCCTAAGTGCTGCACTCGGCTCCACTGCTAAGCTAAGCTAGGAGCTGCTCGCTATGGCACAGCAGGTGTGAGAGAATGACGCATGCCCAACAGAGCACCCCGCCTGCAGTGGGGCCAGCGCTCTGGGGAAGTGGTTTCAGTAGTTTTCATACATTTTAAGGCAAAAATTAGACTCAACTATCTATACCATAATGAGACTTACTGTAGTGGATTCCTTTAATGTCACTTGATCTTTAATTTGAATTTCAAACTTCTGTGTTAGCACAGTGCAATTTCTTTTACTTTTACCTCTTTCCTTCCATTTATTTATTTATTTACACACACACGCACACACACATGCACGCACACACACATTTTCAAAATATGTAAAGTACAGATTGAATTTCAGGATTTAAGTCACGATTTAAGTGAGGGGCAGACAGTCTATCAGATTCTTTCCTCCTATCTGCACAAAATGAGTGTATGGTTAAGAGCCCCGGGCTGGAGGTGGGGGACCTCAATAACTGTGAGGAGGCCTGCATGCCACTTGCGGACACACAGCAGCCACTTCACAAGCTTGCAGCAGAGGTGCTGAGGCCCCTTCCTTCCCCAGCACAGATCAAAACAAGGAGGGGTATTGAGTAACATCTAAGACCAGGCCGAGAATATATGCTGTCTTCCTCTTCCTTCCTTTGTCATATAATGTATTAAAATTTAAGCCCCCCTTTAAGAATACATCATATTGGGGAAATGGTGGGCCTAGGGTCATCCCAAAGCACAGGCTCCGTAGAAGGAAGAGCCTTGCAACTTGTTTCTATCCAGAGCAGAATATCACTGCACATTTTGTTACCTCCCTTCTAGTAACCAACTAATTCTATATGTCGTGCACATAGATTGGACCTTCTCCAAATGAGCTTTTCACTCATCTGCTAAAATTCCTTACGAGATTCAGCTGAAAATTTTTTGGTTTTTGCTTTTGAGACCAAGTCTCACTGTATAGTGCAGGCTGTTCTTGAGTTCACTCTAACACAGACTGGCCTCAAACTCACAATGACCCTCTTGCCTCAGCTGCCTGAGTGTTAAGATTATAGGCATGCACCACCACATCTGGCTAAAACATGTTTAGAACTGTTTCCTTGACCATGACCACAGATAAGGAAGGTCACTTCCTTGGCTCCTCCCAAGTGTTTTTTGTATGGAGTATGTGTAGTATGCAGTTGTCTCATTTTTTTTTGTCTTTTTTGAGACAGGGTCTGGCTATGCAGTTCAGGGTGGCCTTGAGCTCACTTTTGTAGCCCAAGCTGGTCTCGAACTCACACCGATCCTCCTGCCTCAGCCTCCCGAGTGCTGCTCCACGCCTGGCTCCAGTTGTCTCATTTCTGAGTTACTTGTAGTTCTTCATGAAACAATAGAAATACATCAGTTCTTTGACAAAAATTACTGTAGCCCATTTGTTGTGACTGGCACATAATTAATTTGTTTAGGTCCTGGCTAAATTTTTGACTTTCTATTTTTGAACATCTACCTTTATGTCAGGTGTCATGGTTTGTATCTAGATGCCCCCCCCCAGTGCCTCAGGTAGTCATGGGGCAGCTTCTACAGTTTGTGATTAATTCATGATCCAATGATAGGTTTATGGGTGCTAGTGTTTCTAGGTTCTCTTGCTACTTCTAGCTTGGTAAGGATCCCTTGTTGTGAAAAAAATAAACTGACATTTACATACTTTAGTGAACTTTCAGTGAAACAAAATGTAATGAGTGGAACTCTAGGAGTGAGCTTTTCAGTTTAGTTATGTGCGTACTAATATCTGAGACATAAAATTCATAGTGCATAAGATATAATTCACATAAGTAGTCCACATGGCTCCAGGCCAATGTCACGGAGTCTAACAGTGGGAATAATTATTTCTAAGGTTTTGAACTTGAAAGTTCACCTTCAGAATGTAAAAAAGTGAAATGAACCACCAGACAGGAAAGGGTAATTTAGAAGCTGGACTGAACAGCTGACATAATCTGAAAATTCTTTGGGTAAAATTCCTTTCCACCTATGCCAATTCTGTATCACAAACCTCCTTGATTCCATATGCACAATTCTATCACTTGAACAGGGATAATTGATATAATTCTATAGCAGGTAGTGTAGAATTTATGACACCCTCATTTTCTGTTCTAAAAGGATTTAAGGGCTGAGGAGACAGCTCAGTGGCATAAGCACCTGCCTGACAAGCATAAGGTCCCAAGTTCTATCCCTGGTACTGCAAAAAGAAAAAAAAAAAAAAAACAATGACTAAAAAGACTTGAAATTACAAAAATGATACATAAATGGAATTAAAACATTTCTATCAGCAGTACTTATTTTTATTGGGCCTGCATCAAAATCTTCAGCAAGTTCAGTCTACAAAGTTAACTTTTCCCCAATACCACAAACAGATAAGGACTCAACAAGAACAAAAATTAAAGATCAGTGAAAAACAACCTCAAATGGAATGATGATCTAACTGTAGCAGTTAAAAGTTTTTAAGTGTAGGGGTCATTCATTACCTTGTATTTGCAAAAGGATATTTTCAAAGGAACCAGAAGTATCACTAATAAAAGAAAATAGCTTGGAATGTTTTTATGCTTCAAAAGACTACATGAAGAAAATGAATATATGACACATAACAAAAAATGGGAAAATTGAGGAGGTGAGGGGAGCTCCCAGTGTGGGAATTGGGGGCGAATAAGTGGGGCCTGATTGAAACAGGACTTCTAAAAGGCAAATATGGACTGTGGTGCAAGGCCATTTTTGCTGGCTATAAGCGGGGGTCTCTGGAACCAGAGGGAACATGCATCGCTTCTTAAAATTGAAGGTGTTCATACCTGGGATGAAACTGAGTTCTACTTCAGCAAGAGATGTGTTTATGTGTACAAAGCAAAAACAACACAGTGACTCCAGGAGGGAAACCAAAAAACCAGAGTGATCTTGGAAAAAGTAATTCGGGCCCATGGAAACAGCGGTATGGTTCATGCCAAGTTCCGAAGCAGCATTCTGAATCCATGTGATGCTGTAGTGTTCAAGAATTTAATGGAAAAAAGTGCATTTGTGCTCTTGTAAAGTAGATAGATAGATGGATAGATAGATAGATAGATAGATAGATAGATAGATAGATAGACAACCACTATTTACAAAAGTTTTTCAATTTGTAAATTTCACGTGCTATTATTAATATTACTAATTGTACAACTAAAATAGAAGGCCAGGGCTTCAGAGATAGCTCAGTGGTCTAAATATATGCCTGGCAAGTGCAAGGACATGGGTTTAACCCCTGATACTGAATATTGTGCTGGTCCCAGAACATCAAGTGTACCATGACAGCCACCAAAACCAGTTGTGCTAATGTGTACCCGTAATCCCAGCACTGGGGAGGCTGAAGCAGGAGGATCACTAGAAGTCCAAGGTGCATAATGAGACCATGTATCAAATAAATAAATGAAAGACTTTAAAAACTAAGATA
This sequence comes from Myocastor coypus, assembly GCA_004027025.1. Taxonomy (NCBI): domain Eukaryota; kingdom Metazoa; phylum Chordata; class Mammalia; order Rodentia; family Myocastoridae; genus Myocastor; species Myocastor coypus. Next base: position 9,114 of record PVJA010029477.1, read on the forward strand.
ACATATTTTGTGCCTTCACCACATGTTCACCCTCAGGTAATAATAGCAGAAGGTGCTTGGATAATAACCTCACCAAAGAGCCAGGCGTTGTGGTGCACGCCTGTAAATGTTCCACAGCACCAGTCATTTGAAAAATGCACATTAAAACAACTTTGAGATACCATCTCGCCCTAGGAAGAATGGCTATCATAGGGGCCAGGGAGACAGCTCCATGGCACAAGTGGCTGCCTGACAAGCACAAGCCCATGAGTTTGAACCCTGGTCCTGCAAAAAAAAAAAGAATGGCTATCATAAAGAAATCAACTAATAACCAATTCTGGAGGGACTGTGGAGAAAAGGAACCCTTCACCACTAATGTTTGAAATGTAAACTGGTGCAACCACTATGAAAATCAGTGTGGAGACACCTCAAAGAACTAGGACTGGAAAGCCCATTTAATCCTGCTATTCCTCTTCTGAGCATTTTTCCAAAAGAACTGAAAATGTCAGACCACAGTAATATATGTTTCTTCCATGTTGATAGCAGCATAATTTGTCATAGCGAAATCTAAAAAACAACCAAAATGCCCTCCACCTGAGGAATGGATGAAAAAGATGCGGTATTTTTATATAATGTAGTATGACTCAGCTACACAGAAAGATAAGCTTGAGGCCATTATAGGTTAATGGATGCAACTAGGGGCTATACTTATAAGTGAAATAAATCACACCCACATGTGTATATATTGCATTGTCTCCTTAGTATAAGAACCTGAAAGGATAAATAAAATCTGAAAGGTGTAAAAGATAGAGTAAAATCAAAAGAAACTGAACATAGGAATAAACAACGCAAATGAGTGAGGGATAGAGAAAAGATTTTAAAAAAGGAAAGGAGAGGAATCATATATATATGGGATAGCTGAGGTGATTATACTACTAATTTCCAACAGTATTTTAATAGCAGTTAATGTTTAAAATTGACACTTTGACTAATTCTATATGCTAATACCTGCAGTCTGAGCAACTACATCAAACACAGCAATGCGCAATACTAAACCCTCTTGAAGACTTCTCATCTTGTTCTTCTAAATGTGTACCATTTCTAATGTCTTATTAATTATGATTACACTGTCTTTTTTATTGGAATTATCTATATTTCAAGTCATGTTTTGAGAAAAACCTTCGAGAAAGTTTTTCTAGATTTTCTTAACACCAACAATAGAAGAATAAGAGCCATCATTTTAATAGGTATGAGTAAACAAATAAGAATATATGTACCTTTTGGTGTCATTTGATTAAAAATTGAATTTATGTGAAATCAATAACTTACCATATATTAAATGAAAATATTTTTGACATTAAAAAAAAGAAATAATAGCATATGATTTCCTGTCTTCCATTACTTTTGAATTTAAAGCAGTACAAGCTATTCCACAATTAGAACATTTGGCAAGTTTGAAGAAAGTACAGTCCAGTTGAGAAAGAACAAACTCAGTTATTTGTTGTCATTAATTCATTAAATATTAGATCTCTCATGCGATTCTCCAGCTCCCATCTTCCTTTTGGATCTGATAAAGAGGAAGTTGTGTTGACTGAAAGACACCATGTTAATTCAGTTAGAGAACAGAAAGTGGCTCTTTTCTCCTTCCTTGTACAACCTGATAATTCAATTAGTTTACTGCTGACAGTGAAAAATAAAACACATTTAGGAGAGATGGAAATAATAATATAACAGTATGATTGTGAAATAAAACTTTGCTTATTACTATTTGTTTCTATCCTCCATTTTGAGAAAGTGTAAGCATTATAATGAAAATGTAATATATTTATTTTTAAAACCCCAATAGATATTATTTTATTGAAAGTATTCATTTGATTTCTAAAATATAACTTCAATTCTATAGTAAGCTACATTTAATATTGTTTAAAGTTTACAGTACTAAGAGGAAGTAATGCAAAGCCTATTTCTTGACAAAGAGAGCCTTGAGGAAAAGTGTATGCATGAAGTGTTGTTTGTACCCCCTGAGAAGTTGAGGTTCATGCTTGCTTTCATTTGGAGAGGGGGTGAAAGGAGCATCACCCCCAGTATATACTTTCTGACTTATTCCCTGTTGAAGAGTGTTCTCTGAATAACAGCTTATGTGTTAAGCACGCACTGCTTCATATCAAGACTTGCTATAACATAGTAGGTCACTCTACAAGCGGTATGGGCCATTAATAAATTAGTTAATATTGTAATGAATTCATGAATGAATGAATGAGTAAACCTTCATGTCACTGATAAATTTCTTTCAAATGTCTTCTTGGGTACACAAAAATCAGCTCACATATATCAGAGCTTGTGGTCAATTCACAGCAATATTGGAGGGTAAATAAGTGCGTGGGAGCTGCTGTTATTCAGAGTACACTGTCTTTAAAATAATTTTTTTAAAAAGTAAAAAACACAAAAAACTAAGGTTTATTGAAAACAAGTGTTAATGTTCAATTATTTGTCCAATCTTGCAAACCTATACCTGTTAGTCCGAGTAACAGATTTTACAATAAAAACAAGTAATATAGCAACCATGGTTAATTTCCTGTTCTTCTTTTGAAAATTTGTACCATGTGTATTGTTGTATGTTACCCTATTTCCAGGTTTTTTTTTCTGTTTGTTTTTGCATTTGTTTTTGTTTTTATTCTTTAAAATAAAAAAAAAATTAAAAGTTAAGTTGGAAATTTGCCCTTTCCTTTCCCACCACCAAACCTTGCCTACGTATATACTCTAATGCAATAAGCCAAGGATGGGGCCAGCCTGATAGCTCAGCAGACTAAAGCACCTGCTTAGGCAGAGCACAGTAGCCAAAGTTCGATCCCCAGTGTGCTGAGATGGAGACTGAGACTGGGCGTGGTGGCTTGAGTCTATAATCTCAGCACTTGGGAGGGTGAAACAGAATAATCACTATAGGTCAGATCTGTGTAGTGAGACTCCGTAAAACCTGTACACCCTACCCTAAAAACAGAGAAAAAAAAAGCAGAAAAATGTGCCCATATTGTTCTAAGGGCTACTTTTTTTTTGTCTTTTTGAGACAGGGTCCCACCGTGCAGTCCAGGCTGGCCTTGAGCTTGCTTTTGTAGCCAAGGATGGTCTCCAACTCATGCCGATCCTCCTGCCTCAGCCTCCCAAGTGCTTTCGTTACAGGTGTGCACCACCACGCCCAGCCCAGCTTAAGGGCTGCTTTCAATGCTCATTCAGAAAAACCATTCATGATTACTATTTTGCAAGGCTCTGCTGATCGCGCTACACCATCCTCACTCCTCTGAACTCCTACTCTTTAAATAAACTCTGATGTTATCTAATGTAAATGAGAAGAGTTCCAATGTTTTTGGACAGGAACTGTACTAAAGCTTTTTTTAGGGCTCTAATACAGTAAAAAGGCCAGACATGGTGGTGCACACCTGTAACCCCAGCACTTGGGAGGCTGAGGCAAGAAGATCACTATAAGTTTTGAGGCCAGCCTGGGCTACATAGTGAGTTCAAGGCCAGCCTCAATTGCATAGTGAGATCCTGTCTCAAAAAGCAACAAAAAAGTAATAAATATTCATTAAAGTTATAGTGTAAGTCACAAATTCAGGAAGACGTGGAGGGGTGTCTAGCCCCAGTCCTTTCATAAGCTTCAATCAAGCTGCCAATTAGAGCCACAGCTACCAGAACCAACCTGAGCTGAAAGAGCCGCTTCCAACATGGTACAGCCACAAGGCTGGCCAAGCAGTCCCAGTAGTTCAGGGGGAGACCTCCATTTCTTTCTAAACTGACCTTCCAAAAGCTCTTTGAATGTTCTTATAACTTGGTGGAGGGCTTCTAGAATGAGAGAAGAACAAATGTTGCAAAACCATTACTGGTTGAGATGAGAAAAAATCTTTAGAAAGCTTGGCATATATCCCCTGTATCTGAGAATATATATATATATATATATATATATATATATATATATATATGACATGCATATTATTTTAATTTTAAATTAAGGACATTAATGTATGAGGTTTTTCTTTTTCCAAATTAAAACCTCAGCATTGAAGTTTAATTGCAATATTGGCATTTTGTGATAAATAAGCAGGATTTGGGTAGTATTTTGGGCATATGATCTCTAAAAGTTTCTCCATCACTGTACCAGTGTCTGTCTCCACAAGAATATCTGGGGGCTGGAGCTGAGGCTGGAGGCTCTCTTGCCAACAGCAATAATAAAATAGCAGTTTTACATTATGTAAGGTTGGGCTTTACATTTACCCTATCACTTCAGTTGTACAACACAAGAAAAATATCGCATCCCATCTGCAAAAGCAGAAACTGAGGCTCAAAAAAGTTAAACGCATTTCTCAAGACCTCAGTGTCAATGGGTGCCAAAGCTCAGATTTGAAAAGCTGAACCCAAAATCTACGCTCTTAATGGCCATATGTGGTGTTTCTTAACTGTATTTGCCCATTTGTGAAAGGAATGATGCCCAAGGACCTCTGAGGTTATGATCTCTGCCTTTATTTTTAAAACTCCCTGGGGTTGACTAAGGTGTGCCATTGGTTTAAAAGCACTCTTCTGTGTGACAGGGTTTTTTTTTTTTTTTTTTTTGGTTTGTTTGTTTGTTTTGCTGTACTGGGGTTCGAACTCTGAACCTCGTACTTGCCAGGCAGGCGGTTATGCTGCTGAGCTATATCCCCGGTCCTGTGTGAGTTTTGTGTTATTAAAATGAGTGACTCCTATTGGACGGTAAGAAACGAAAGGGCGGGGCCCCACCGAGGCTCCACCCCTAACTGCCTGCTAGCTATCACTGTAACATCACAAAGTCTGCTCAGATTTCATTGGCTGAAAGGATTCAGCGCAGCTTCAAGTCAGAACGTCAGCTGCCAGGGGGCTTCAGTAGGCCTGAGGGGCACAGAGGTGGTGCCACAGAGCTGGCCAGCTTGGTCACTCTTCCCTGTTGGCAGGGAGTTCCCTGGGCCCCACTTGGTGGGCAGTCCCTCGCATCAACTGGGGCATCTCAGCTTGGCCCAGGGAAAGAAGCATAGAGACGTTAAGCTCTCTCCACGCTTCCTTTGCCAGGCCAAACTCAGAAGCCCAGTTCAGGGTCTAGAACTCAGGTTTGTGGCTGTTTACCTGGTAGTTATCATGGATCACCGAAACCGACCACGAGGGGTAGGTCTGAGCCGAAACCTTGGGGCTCACTCCCGAGCTCCCCGTATTCCGTTCCCCTTCCATGTGGAGCTAGAGGCCAGGGAAGGAGAAGAATGGGAGCGTGAGCCAGCTCGTCAGAGGCCTCCTCCAGCCTACACACCCCCAGAAAGCGAAGAGGTGCAGGAAACCATTATGGGTAAGGATATATTTTCCCTCCCTGAGTTCACGGGGGCTAGCTCATCCTATGTCCATCGAAAGCCGGGGCAAGGAAACAGAAAGTAGAGACTGTAGGAAGCGGAAGCAGGGTGAGCGATGTTGGGTAGGAACAGATTTTCTATCTGCCTCAAAGGGTTATTGCAAAGATTAAGGATATAAATAGGAGAACAACTTACAAGTGAGAAAGCCTTCTTAGAATATTAGAAATTACTTCTAAAATCAAGTGCTTACCGTTGAAAATGCTTAACCAGGTTCTTTGGAAAACAAAGATTAGGTATTGATCTCTACCCCAAGGAACTGACACTCTAAGGAAAAACAAACTGTTAGTAGAATGACTTTTATGAGATGCAAAAAAATGACGAGAATCGTCACAAAGACACCAGGCTCCTGGGGGCAGAAAGCTTGCCGTTGGTCTCTGTCTTTTGGGTGTGTTCCCAGTACAAGACAATGTGAGTAGCAGGTGGAGTAAATGTCAAAAGATGGAACAATTATGTTCTGGGAAATGGGTTCTTCTGGGATCTTTCTAAAGTTTCTGTTGTGTGTTTTTCGGGGTTTGCAGGTTTTGGGCTTTGCGAGGTTAGAGACTACACATGCGTTGTAGCACTGAGCTGACTCTCAGACCCACAAGCTTTGATTTCTGCCAGTACACACTTGAGACACGCTTATGCTCCCCCAAACTGCCTGTCTTCCTTGCAGTTCCTGTCCTGTGGAAAGAGAAGACATGGTCTAGAGATATTACCTTTCAAACTAAACCTTTTTTTCTGAGTTTTCCAAAGACTGAAAAGGGTTACAAATGGGGAAGGGAATTATACCACTGTTTACGCAGAAATGAATGTTTATTATAGGAATAAAATGCAAGCCAGTAAGTTTTGAGGAACAAAAGCATGCAGTGGGGGTTCTTTGTAGAAGGATGAGGCTGAGAGTGGATCACTTCAGTGGCCAGAAGCCAGTCACAATGCAAAGCTTTGTGAGAAAGTTGTGGGAGGGAGCAGCACATACTGCTGATGGCTGGGCGCGTGGTAATACCCAGGACATCATAATACCTAGGGCGCAGGTACAAAAGGGGGAGGAGGGGCCATACAAAGGCAGTGGAGGCGGAGAAGGCCAGGGGGGGTGATGGGATATTGTGGAACAACGATGTACTGAGAGGGGAGGTTTCTTGGAACTTTCTAAGGCTTGATTTTTTTTTTTTTTGTCTTTTTGAAACAGAGTCTCACTATGCAGTTCAGGCTAGCCTTGAGCTCACTTTTGTAGCCCAGGCTGGTCTCAAAATTGCACTGATCCTCCTGCCTCAGCCTCCCAAGTGCTGGGTTTACAGGTGTGTGCCACCTCGCCCAGCTAAGATTTGATTTTAAAAAGACACCCAGAGCCTCCTGTTTGTTTTGGTCTGCTCTTACTTTTCCCCAGATTTAAAAGAGCTACAACCACGGAAGGCTCATGCTATTGTTTGCTCCCACTAAAAGGGGAGAAAAATAACAGAATGTCTGTTAAAGCTCTCAGACTTATCTTCCTATCTGAATCTTTGTAGCCTTTGACCATCTCTCTGTCTTGAGACTCATCCATCTCACAATACTTCTTTATCCTTCCCTTCTCTTCCTCTCTGATGCCCTTCCTTGTCTCTAATATTTCCCCTCTATTTTTATATCAACTCTTTTTAAAAATTTTTTCACATTTCTTTTTTTTTTTTTTTCTTGTTTCAGAACTTTTGTTTATTTATTTATTTATTTTTATGGCCGGCTCAGCCTGCGTTGAGGGCAGGGCTGGCACAGCATGTGGTGCCGGGGTTCGAACCACGGTCCCTGAAGCCGCCCAAGCTTTCCTAAGCAGGCGCTCTAGACCACTGAGCCATCCTGCCGGGCCTCACATTTCACATGAAAGAAAATATGCCATATTTGACTTTGATCCAGTGAATTTGCATAGTTTCGGTTCTGTTTTGCTCTGGGTGCTGGGGATTGAACTCAGGGCCTTTGAACTGAGCCACTTCTCAGTTCATTATTATTATTACTATTATTATTATTTTATTTTGAGATAGGATCTCCCCAAATTGCTAAATTTTGCAGGCAATTTGAACTTTCCATCTTCCTGCCCCAGTCTCCTAGAATGCTGGGATTGCAAGTGCGTACCACCGCTTCCAGTTTGATTTACCCTATCCTCACTCCAGGAGAGAGTACAGTGGCTATGTGAAAGAGACAGGAGTGGAAGGACAACTGAAACCAGTCTGATGGCTAATGCTCCCCGGGGCTGATCTAAGATGCCTTTCCCAAATCGGGAAAGTTTACCCAGCTCCTCCCCAAGACTCAAGCTCAGTCGCCCCGCCCCGGGCAAAGAGGCGGGGTCATCGCCCACGTGGCGGCGGGCGGGGCGGGGGGGGGAAGGGGGAGGGGAAAGAGGGAGGGGGCGGAGCAGGTCTCGCGAGGCCGCGCCCTAGCTTGCGCGGGTATAGTGTCCGCGGCTGGAGAAAACGCGCGCTCTGCAAGAGACGTGTCAGCGCTCGCGTGGTCATGGAGGATCCACCGCTGGTAGTGGCTATGGGGACTCCGGCCCCAGCCTTCGGCCGAAAGCTGCTGCCACTGCTGCTGTTCCTGATGCAGTTCCTGCTGCAGATCGGGGATATGCGGGGCTTGGAGGCAGAAGAGAGGGCCCGGACCCGCGAAGAGGAGTGCCACTTCTACGCGGGTGGACAAGTGTACCCAGGGGAGGTGTCCCGGGTATCGGTGGCAGACCACTCCCTGCACCTAAGCAAAGCCAAGAGTAGGTGGTGCCCTGCCGGGTGGGGAGAACCGGAGACACGGGGACACTGCTCACAGAGGCTATGGAGGTGGGGGGCTGGGGCTGGGCGGCACCCCCTGCACTGTCTCTGGGCCCTGACCCTGCTTTCTTCTAGGGGGCTGAAGGGTGGGGGTGGGGGGGGTTCCAGTTGTAAAGAAAGGGATGGTTTCTACTAATCCGATTTTGGAAGAGTTAGTGGTTACCCCAAAAGCCACAGATGAGGCAAAGAAAGTGGCCCTGCTGGGATTGCAGGCATTGCACGGTGTTGTGCAAACTGAAACAACTTCCTCCAGCGTCGTGAAGTGCCCTGCGGCGCGTCCTGTCTTTTCCAGTACTCTTTCCGGGAAGCGTGCGTTGAATGGTTGAATGATTCACAGAAAGTTCGATTAAACAGAAAAGTAGTGAAAGAGAATGTTCAAGTCAAATATTTTGTTTTTCTTCCTTTTTTGTTGTTGTTGCTTTTTATAGAAAAAGACATATAAGCCGTCTTCCCGAAAAGTTGTATAGTTCATTGGTATTCTGTGTGTTGCCGCAGATGGATTACAGGATGAACTTTGGAGGGAAATTGGGGGAGGAAGAAGGAGATTGGAAGTTAGCACATCTGGGTTGATGATAAATCCCATGGCATATTTGTGTCCTGCCAGTTTGGCTTTTGATTATTTGCATTTCTGTCCAGTGTACAAAGCTACTGGCCACTTTCAGAAAGGACACGTCAGTCTAAGCAGATAAAGCTGTGGCTTGCTACATTTGGATATTAAGGTAGCCAAAAAGAAGTGACCAGGAGGTGATCCAAATAAAGACTATCCCGTGCCTATTTTGCATAACCTACTTTTCCTACAGATCATTTGACATTCGATGGGTGTGTGCTTGGCTTTTGTGATGCTCATGGCCTAGTTGATGGAGAAAGTAATGCTTTGCCATTAGGAATCCCCAGGTAGATGGGACTTTGTTAGGAGCTAAAGGGAGGTGGGAATGATAGAGAAAAACTGCCTTTTTAAAACTCAAAGCTCAAGCCAGGCGTGGTGGCGCACGCCTGTAATCCCAGCACTTGGGAGGCTGAGGCAAGGAGGATCGGTGTGAGTTCGAGACCAGCCTGGGCTACAACAGTGAGCTCAAGGCCAGTCTGAACTGCCTAGTGAGACTCTGTCTCAAAAAGACAAAAAAAAAAAAAAAAAAACAAAGCTCTTTCTGACTGAGATTTAACTGTTTTTACATTGTTGTATTTAGAAAACAGTCTTGCACTTGGAAAGTCAGTATTTCCCACTCTTATTGGTTTCATCTGCCTGGGAAAATACTTTGAAACTTAACCAGTTAAATTTTTCATGACATTTTGTACATACTTCCATAGGAAACAGATTCGTTACAATACTACTTATAGAAGCAAATAATGATAGCTTTCCCTGTACCAGAAAACTTTTTCAAATGTTACATATTTGCTACATCTTTGAATCATATGTAGACTCATATAAAATTATATATATATCAGGACTTTTACTCTTACATATGACATTATAAAGCCAATAATGCCGTATTTTCAAATAATCTTAAGTAACTTGAAAAATATACTTTACTGTTTCCTTTAAGAAAATAGAAAAAATGGGGCAAGGACATGATTCTGTGTGTTTTGAGTGATAAACATCACAGCATTAACACTGGTTAATGTCGAGTATGGTGGCACAAGCCTGTAACCCTAGGTCTTGGGAGGCTGAGGCAGGAGGATCGCTAGGAATTTGAGACTAGCCTGGGCTACACAGTGAGTATAAGGCCAGCCTGGACTACATAGCAAGATCATGTCTCAAAACAAACAAAAAAAATGTGTTGTTAGGTGTTATAAAGGGATTGAAATATTGTTAGACACCTTTGCATTTACCAAAATTTGTGCTCATGGTAATTTATACTCAGGGCAATTTTTGTTTCTTTTTTCAATAGACAACAGATTGCTTTGAAAATTCCATTTATAGGTCTTAGCAAAGTAACTACAGTTCTTAAATCAAGAATCAAAATCACAGGTGATCATGGTGGAACATTTCCGTAATCCCGACATTCTGAATACTGAGTCAGGAAGGTCAGTTGCAATTCCAGGCCAGCCTGAACTACATAGTGCAGCAGTTCTCAACCTGTGGGTCTTGACCCCAGCAAGGGTTGAACGACCAAAACACAGGGGTCGCCTAAAGCCATTCCAAATCATAACTGTACCAAAATTACAGTTTTGAAGTAGCCACCAAAATTATTTTTTGGTTTGGGGTCACCGCAGCATGAGGAAATGTATTGTGGGGTCAAGGCATTAGAAAGGTTGAGAAACCACTGACATAGTGAAACTCTGTCTTGAAAAGACCAAAAAAAGAACAAAAATCTCCAAAGTCAATTTTCTGAACAAAATTTATTTTCCTGATATGTTAAAATTTACAGATCATTTGAATTATAATAACTATATATATATAGATATATAGATATAGATATATAGATATATAGATATATATAGATATATATATAACCTTTCTAGCTAATTCTCCTTCCTGTCCTTTGCCTACTCAGATCAGATTATTTATGAGTGTAGGTACTGGCTCAAGATAAGTAATCACATGTTATATATTAACTTCACAGAGAAATTAATCTTCAGTTTGCCTCTTTTTGGAGTTACCACAAACCCTGGCTATTATACAAAAGTATGTTACTTTTTAGTAACTTCAGACAAACTTAGAAACAAGAATTGGTCTCAGTATATGTAATGGTTCAGAATAATACAGCACAAAGCTGTATTATTCTGAGAGGTGTTGGCTAGGATTACAGTATGCCCTTACAAGAGAGAACAACTAACTATTCCGTTTCCATCAGGTCATTTGAAACCTGTTTGGGGGAGGGGCTCTCTTTTTTCTAAGCCCTCTAGGAAAATTATGCCATGAATTAGTGTATCTGCACATTTCTTCCTCCTATAGGGTCATCTGTCTGTGTATGTAGGAAACTGGATGAAGTGAATTAGTACATCTGGAAGACTGCCATTAAAAACTCACTATTTAAAATGTAGGTAGAAGGTGGTAACTTGGGGAATGTAATGCAGTATCCCAACAGGTTTCCTGAAGGCATGCATGGAATGTAGGGGATGAGCCTGGATAGAAAAGTAGACATTTTTACCTGAAATGCAATTGTGTCCTCTTACACGGACATAGGCAGTGAGCCCCACTAGCTTCAGCAGCACTTGTTGGAACCTGTTGTGAATATACTCACAGTTGCTTTCACGCTATGTTATAGTTACATGTAGCAGGGATCCTGAAACGTCATTTCTATTTGTTATTTTAAATGAGTTGTTAGATGACTGCAGGATACTGTAGGCATTGTGTTTTTTTTTTTAAAGAATCCTGTAGTTTTTAAAGTGCTAATAAAATGACATATGTATTGTTGTATCAGAAATTTAAGTTTTACAATATTTTGATGACTATATTTTAATGTAATTTGTTTCTGTAATTCTCTGCACAGTATTTTATTTTATTCGTCCAGTATTATCGGCCCACTATTGAAATCTGGGAACATAGCTCAATGGTAATGCACATGCCTAGCATACACAAGGCCCTAGGTTCAATCCCTGGCACCAACAATAAAGAAAGGTAGCCTTGTGCCATCATCAATATTCAGTGTCACAGAACATCATATCTTTTTCTTTCTTAGTTTCCAAGCCAGCACCTTATTGGGAAGGAACAGCTGTGATAGATGGGGAATTCAAGGAGCTGAAATTAACCGATTACCATGGGAAGTACTTGGTGTTTTTCTTCTACCCACTTGATTTGTAAGTAATACATGCGAATAGCAGGTAGTAAAACCTCAATCTGTTATCACTTGTTATTTAAGCACATCATATGGCGAGAAATTTTTATTTAGCTTTTGATTCTTAAAAAGGCAAATTGAAATAAGGAATTCATTCAACAAGGTAAGATTTTAGATGAAATGTGGGGTTGACAGATGCAAAGATTTGAGGATGATGGAGTAAGAGACAAAAGAAGGAATCTCCAGGGCTGGAGATTAGGATGAGAAACAGGGGTACATGGAAAAAACCTTGGAGTAATTACAGAAACAGAAAACAAGCGAGAAGCCATGGGAGGCAGTTAAAGAATGATGTTCACAGGCAGGGTGTGGTGGTGGGTGTCTGAAATGCCAGAATGTGGGAGGCTGAGGCAAGAGCCTCTCTGTGCATTCAAGGCCAGCCTGAACTATGTAGTGAGGCCCTGTCTTAAAAAAAAAAAGTCCACATTGGTAAGGCCATAAGGATTTTAACAGAGGGGAAAAATTTTTTGATTTAAGGGATCTCATTTAGAAAGTGACATTTTTGGGCTGGAGAGATAGCTCCAAGTTCTAAGCATCTGCCCAGCAAACACAAGGACCTATGTTTAATCCCCAGTATTGCATGCCATGCTGGCCCTGGAACTCCAGGTATGCCATGCTGGCCACCAAAACAAGACATGGTGACACAGAACTAATCCCAGCGCTGGGAAGGCTCACTCAGGAGGATCACTATGAGTCTAATCTGTGTAGCAAGACCATCTAGCAAAATAAATAAAACATTTTTAAAAATAGTGACATTTTTAAGCCATACTTGAAGTCCCTGTGCTAAATCTTTGGTGATATTTTCTGTAAGATCTATACTTTGTGAAAATAACATTTTAAAGCATGCTGTAATACAGTGTCATTTTTGTCACTCAATTAGAAAGTTCTGAACAAGGCCCGGCAGGATGGCTCAGTGGTCTAAAGCGCCTGCTAAGGCAAGCTTATGTGGCTGCAGGGACTGTGGTTCAATCCCCGGAACCACATGCTACGCCAGCCCTGCCCTCAGGGCAGGCTGAGCCGGCCATAAAAATAAATAAATAAATAAACAAACAAAAGTTCTGAAACAAGAAAAAATAAATAAATAAATGACAATTTTACAAGGCTCTTCCTCACTTAAGAAGACACCAGCATTTGAGTTCCTCAAAACTCTCCTGCATGTATTGAAAGGGAGTCGAGAAAGACAGTAAACATACTGAGCCAATGAATTCTTTAGATGTAAGGATTCAGAAGGAAACTGAATTCAGTGCTGTTTTACATATGTATACTTTTATATTTATACTTCCCTGTTTGTTATAACTACATGTTACATATGATTTACATTTTAAAAGTGTGCCTTGTACAAACAAAATAAAATATCTATTTTCAGTATTAAAAAAAAAAAAAAAGAAAGTTCTGATCAAGGAGGAGATAACTACAACTATTTTAAGAGAGGGAGATCTTACAACATGAAACATTTAAACTTTAAAATTACTAATAAAAGTCTTACTGTGGAAAAAAGATAACATCTGCTATGTATTTCAGAGTTATAACCCATTGATATCAGTCTCAGTACTTTATACTTAAAGTTGACATGATTGGGCTCCCCAAGTTCAGTCTCCAGTGCATAAAAGAAGGAAGGGAAGGAAACAGAAAGGGAGGGGAGGGGAAAAGTCTGCAGGATGTATAATTAGGATCCCAGCACAAGCTGTTCGGTACAAAACAGTCCCACCCCTCACGAGGAAGACCCGTGCTTGCAAGACACTTAGCTTTACTGGGAGTAGTTAAAAGTTCTGTTACTTTTTTCAAGTGTTTGTTGGAATTCACTTACTTGAGGGAGTCCCACCAGGAGTTGAAAGATACTGCCCTAGGTAATAGTTGCTAGACATGTGGTTCTGACAGGGTAAAACCCCTACTGCACAAGGTGGGAGAAGACCTGTTTAGGAAGGGAGGAGGTTCCTGAAGAACACTGCCTTATCTCCAAAGTGCAAGTAGTGGCATGGTGGTGCATCCCTGCAATCCCAGCACTGGGGAGGCCAGCCAATGCAGGAACACCTTGAATTCAAGGCTAACCTAGGCTACTGATGTACATCACAAGACCTGTCCCAAAACAAGCACACACACTCACACTCACACACAAAATACAGGTTAGATGCATCTAACTCAGAGAGTTGGTAGTATGGGAATATATAAATCAATAGGGGAAAAAAAGAAGTGCTATAAAATTTATATTGATTCTTTGAACACTGCAAAGTCAATCAGAATGATGGGAAAAGAAAGTAGAAACAATTAAGGTATGTTATATGTATGTACCAACTCCCCATGATGAATGCAATTGTTTATGTACTACAAACATATACTAATGAAAGACCAAAATATGCTAATAAAATTGGAGCAGTCCTATAAGAGAGAACAGAATATTGACTGGCCACTGAATGTATTGAGATATAATTGGGAACTCTCTAATGTATATTTACTAAATACTTGATCAAATGATAGTCTTTTCAGACAATTTCATCTTGAGAAGCTCCATATATAAAATTGTTCTCAGGGTCCATTTTTATGTAGTAAAGTTGTTTGTTAAAATTAAGTCATTTTAACATTCAGGTGAATTCTTATTACAGAATATTGAAATTTATTTTGTTTTACTTTTCAGCACATTTGTGTGTCCAACTGAAATCATCGCATTTGGTGACAGAATTGAAGAATTCAGAGCCATAAATACTGAAGTGGTAGCATGCTCTGTTGACTCACAATTCACCCACTTGGCCTGGTCAGTATTTTACACTTAAACTTGTAGCAAAAAATGAACATATTTCCTTCTAAATCATGGGCAAATAACTCAAACGTAGTAATGCCATTTATCAGACAATTGGGGAATAGATTTATCTGAGAGCAATATAGTGAGCTGCTAGTTCGATATAGTTATGGTAAACATAGTTAAGAATTTTCTCCATCCTTTCAAAATTGGGGGAGGGAAGTTAAATAGAATGGATATGATTTTCATAGCAAAAATACTAGACTGTATGATTACTTTTTTATGGTCAATTGAGTAACCTTCATCTGGAAGAAAAAAAAAGTCTTGAAAATATACCATTTTCCGCCCTGCAGTTCTTGGGTATGATAAATGAAAACCATAATACTTTTTATACTTTTCAAGAAGGAATAAATTTTTTAAAGTAATTATTTTGAATTCAATAATCACAAAAAGATTTTTCTGGGCTGGCCAAATAGCCCAGTACATTAAAGTGCCTGCAAACAGGCTCAGGCACCGGGAGTTTGATCCCATGGCCCTGCCCCCAGGAAATGCTGAGATGGCAATTGAGACTGTGTATGGTGGTGCACACTTGTGATCCCAGCTCTTAGGAGGCTGTAAGCAAGCGGATCACTATGAGTCCCATCTAGTAGTGAGACCCTGAACACCTTGTAGACCCTTCCCTAAACATATATATATGTATATGTATGTATGTATCTATGTATCTTTATATATATATATATATATATATATATATATATATATATATATACACAAAAAAAAGATATTTCCACCTAGTTCCTACAAAAAATTACAAATCAGAATGACAAGATACCATTTCGCACCATCTGATTGGGCAAAACTAGAAAGCTGAAGAGAAATTACAAAGAATTAAGAAGTGTTATGTACAAGAACCAACTCTCCACAATGAATATAATCACTGTATACTACAGACATGTACTCAATTTTTTTTTAATTTTGTTAAATTGAAAAAGTGCCTCTAATATTGGCAAACTGAAGAATGTCATTTACACACAGTGATATTGCAGTTCGGGCTGGCAAGATGGCTCACCGGTCTAAAGTGCCTGCCTTCTTAGGAAAGTTTAGGCAACTTCAGGGACCGCAGTTCGATCCCTGGCACCACATGCTGTGCCAGCCCCACCCCCAGGGTAGGATGAGCCAGCCATAACACAAATAAATAAATAAAGTTTAAAAAAAGATAAAATTTTTAAAAAGAGGGCAGTTCAACAGGATTCTCAGAATTTCAAATGTACATATGTGAGTTTTTAATAAGAGTCCACAATTTTTTGCTTCTAATTTTGTACGTAACAATCGTTTAGAATTCTTTTGGATTTAAAAATTAATACTCAGTTCATTAAGGTTACAAATTCAAAACAAGATTTTTTTTCTACATATAATTATATACATACATATATACACATTTTTATAAGTGTATATAAAAAAATTTAACTTGTTAGGGGGCTGCAATTTGGTTATCTTGCCTTAATAAATTGACTACTGGACAGGGGATATAGAACAGTGGTAGAGCACTTGTCTAGGAGATACAATGACCCAGGGTTTCATCCCAAGCTTCATATGGACAAAAAAGAGTTCATTCCCTTTCTCAGTTTTCACCTGGCACAGTGGTACACACCTATAATACCAGCACTTCAGTATCTTTTTTTTTTTTTTTTTTTTTTTGTATTTTAGGGAAGGGTCTACAGGATGCTCAGGGTCTCACTAGTAGATCAGACTAGTAGTGATGCACCTGTTTACAGCCTCCCAAGAGCTGGGATTACAGGTGCACACCACCAAACCCAGTCTCAGTTGCCATCTCAGCATGTCCTAGGGGTGGGGCCAGCGCAGCAGGCCTGGAAATTGAACCCCCCAGCCCCTGCATCTGCCTGCAGGTGCTTTAATCTGCTGAGCTGTTTGGCCGGCCCTTGCCAACACTTTGGTAGACTGAAACAAGAGGATCTCAAGTTCAAACACCACTCTGGGAAACTTAGCAATTTAGCAAGATTCTATCCCAAAATAAAAAATAATCTATAAAAATTTCAAGAACAATCCAACCCCAGTATATCTCAAATTCTTTAATGAAATCAAAAGGGAAAAGATATAGTCATTCCTAGAAAATATCATTACCCTGATTCTAAACACAGAAAAGAGCATAAACAAAAAAGAGAACTAAAAGCCAATCTTTTTAATAACATAGCCACTAAAGTCCTCAACAAGATACTAGTAGATAGAATACCAATATCATAAAAAAAAAGAATACCAATATCATCAAAAAGATTATGCATCATGACCAACTAAGATTCACACCATGGATGGAGAGATGCATTAATATACACAAATCAATGTAATAAATCACATAAACAGAAGTAAGAACAAAAATCAAATGATCATCTAAGTAGAGCCAGAAAAGGCCTATGATAGGACTGAGTGTGGTAGTACATGCCTGTAATCCCAATGCTCAGGAACCTAAAGCAGGATGATTGCTGTGAGTTCAAGGTCAGCCTGGGCTACAAAGTGGGTTCAAAGCCAGCCTGAACTGCATAGTGAAATCCTGTCTCAAAAAGATTAAAAAAAAAACCCCACTGCTGAGAGCTGAGCCTGCGCACCCGCCGCGGGTAAGCCCCTGCGCCCCTCTGCCCCGCCTCTGCGTTCCCGCGACTAACTTCCTGTTCCAGCCCAGCCCAAACGCCACTGCTGGGAGCTGAGCCCGCGAGCTGGCTGGGTCAGGATCCTTGGCCTGCCTTCCCTTTCCCCGACCCCCCCCTTTTTTTTTGAACCCCTCCAGCCCAAGCTCCAGCACTGAACCCATCAAATAGCCCGTTTGGCAACCG
>PVJA010029478.1:0-26635 GCA_004027025.1 Myocastor coypus
ATTTTATTTATTTTTTTCTTGTTTCAGAACCTTTGTTTGTTTATTCACTCATTTTTATGGCCGGCTCAGCCTGCTCCGAGGGCAGGGCTGGCACAGCATGTGGTGCCGGGGATCGAACCGCAGTCCCTGAAGCTGCCCAAGCTTTCCCAAGCAGGTGCTTTAGACCACTGAGCCATCCCACCAGGCCCCACTTTTATCCCTCTTAATCATCCCTGTAACAGCTTACCTTCTTCTTCTTCTTCTTCTTTTTTTTTTTTGCAGAACTGGGGATTGAACTCAGGCCTTTGTGTTTGCCAGGCAAGTGCTTATTCTACTGAGCTATCTCCCCAGCCCCTGTAACTGCTTACCTTCTAATACGCATGGATTCTATTACACTGTCCTCTCTTGCCTTGTCCGTCCAGAACTGCAGGAAGAAGGGAAATGTCTTTATGTGCAAATAGAGGATACTGAGGGACAGAAAAGGGAGGAAATTGTCTCCTCATCAAGTGAAAATGATGGAAAGACTGTCACTCTCTGTTGCTTCTTGGCTCCCAGCTCATCCCATGGTCCTCCTCTTCCATTCTTTTAGCCTCAATCAGTGATTAAGCCCCTTGTATCTTGCTGGGTCTCCTCAAATCTCATACACTTTAGGAGATATGAAACAGTGTGAGTAGAGTCTGAAGTCCAGTCTCTACCCTGCAGCTCAGGGAAAGAGTGTGTGTGGGTGTTGCCTGGGAAAGGCAGCTGGTATGGGGAGGGAACAGAAGTGGGTGAAAGCGCAGCATGCAGGTACTAGGATTCCCTGTCTAAAAAGATGCATCCTTCCAAGGGCCCCAGGGGACTACAGGATTTCCCTTCCTTACCACACTGCTGAAATTAGTCTTGATAAGCCCAGGTGCTAGGCAGTTTACTCTAATGTTCTTTGGAGCCAGCTCTACTGCCAGGTTCTTGGTAAGGCCCAATAACGCTGTTTTGCTAACATTATAAGGACCCAGGCCCTGAAGAAAGAAGAGAATGGGTTAGTCTGTTAGTTAACAGGCCATTCTTGGTTCTTATTCGATGTCAATGCAATGGTCAGCAGGTGTCTCCTTAAAGGGTTGGTCACAGTTACAATTCATGGAGACAGACATTTCTGGTGGGAAAGGACTTGGTGATGTGATTCTAAAACAGGACATGTATTTCTCTGGCAACTAGAGGGATGGGAAGATGTGGAATGAAGAACAGACTAAAAGTGATAAGCACAGGGATTCTTACCAGAAATGGGGAGAAGGCTGCTATGGAAGACACAATCACTACTGAGCCACCTCTGGAAAAAAAAGTGAGGTGATTCTCTTTCTACTGGAGACCATTGCCCTCAGCCCCTGTGGGGCCTCATCTCACCCATGCTCCCTCTCACTCTCTGTACCCTCGTTTCTCCATCTCAGGCACCACTTCTTTTATTATCAGGGCGGTGGCCTTCACATTAATGTCCAGAATCTGAAACAGAGAGAAGGGGAAACAGTTTCAGAGGTGCTCAAGAGTACAGTGATGAGCAGTAACTACATGCTCCCAGAATCTATTTGTGAGAACTAATGCAGACTTCAGGAATTAATTTGCTCAGGCCTGACAAGTAAAGAAGCCAGGGTTCAGGGAGTTGCACCTCTGACTAGCTCCTTTACCTACATTGTGCACATTAGGTTGAGACGAGAAAGAACAGAACCTGGGTCATCTCTTCTAATCAGCCAACTATGATGAGGTTCGGAATGAGCCAAAATTCACAAGGGTGGCTTTGGACTTGAGTTAAGCTTTCTTGGTGTTACTTCCAAGTGGAGAGAGCCTGGAATTGGATCTAGAGTGGTCTGTGTCCCTCAGTGAAGATATGTCCTGACCTGTGTACCTGAGGTGGTCCAGGTACTTCTCTGGCTTTTGAGCTGTGGATGTTCGTGGGCCTGCAGGATGGATAACCTAGCTGGAAATTTATCAGAAAGTGAGACCATGAGGAGGTTCTCTCTGGGAAGCTGGGGCACAGGCCACAATAAAAACCATGATGTTCGATGTTCCCAATACAAACCAACTGTAAAACCTTGTTTGCATTGTTTTATTTTTTTTTTCTTTCCTGTGATGGGGGTTCAAACTCATGACCTTGTACTTGCCAGGCAAGCACTTGTGCCACAGAGCCATCTCCCTGGCCTTTGCATTGTTTTAATGTAAACAATATTGAGACATCTACTTCCATGCCAATTATTCATGTTTGTTTGTTTATTTATTTATTTATTTCTGCCTTCTCTCTCTCTCTCTCTCTCTCTCTCTCTTGTGGTACTGGAGCTCTAACTCAGGACCCTGTGCTTGCCAGGCAAGTGCTTATTCTACTGAGCTGTCTCCCTGGACCCCCATGCCAATTATTCTGAAAAACTTCAATCTTGGAAAAACAAAAACAAAAACAAACATAGTGTAGCTCTCCTTCACCTAGATTCTTTTTTTTTTTTTTAACCTAGATTCTTTCATTGTTCACATTTTGTTTCATTTGTTCTTTGTGCTCCTAGTTTTTATTTTAAATGAATCAATGGAATGGAGTTGCAGACCTGACAATGCTGTACCGCTAAATGCCTTGTTATACATGTCCAAGGGCAAAAAAATTCCTTGCACATGCACAATTCACTATCACACACAAGAAATTTAGTACTAATAATAGTAGTTTTCTCCTATTGTCTGCCTTCTATTTTGCACCTTATTTATAATTTATAATTTAGATTTCTCATATAAGAAAAACCTTGTGTATCTGGTTTACTTCACTTAATTTTATGGACCCATTCTCCTACGTTGTCTTTTTTTTTTTTTTTTTTTTGAGGAACGAGGGATTGAACTCAGGCCCTTGCACTTGCCAGCAAGTGCTTATTCTACTGAGCTATCCCCCTAGCCCCTCCATTTTCCTACAAATGACTAGTAGTTTATCCTTATTTTTGGCATAGTAGTACTTTTTTTTTTTTTGTGGTACCAGGGATCAAACTCAGGACATTAAGATTGTGAGGCAAGCACTTATTCCACTCAGCTATCTCCCCAGCCCATAGTAGTACTTCTATTGTGTATGAATATCACATATTATTTTTTTTTTTAATTTTATTTATTTATTTATTTATTTATTTATTTATTTCATGTTTCAGAACCTTTGTTTGTTTGTTCACTCATTTTTATGGCCGGCTCAGCCTACCCTGAGGGCAGGGCTGGCGCAGCATGTGGTGCCAGGGATCGAACCGCGGTCCCTGAAGCCGCCCAAGCTTTCCCAAGCAGGCGCTTTAGACCACTGAGCCATCCCACCGGGCCCCAATATCGCATATTCTTTATCCATTCATCTGTTGATGGACATAGGCTGCTTCCAAGGATTAGCTATTATAAAAATTAGCTATTATAAGTTGGGCTCCTATAAATGTGGGTATGCATTTATCTCTGTAATACAACAACTTTTAACTCTTTTAGGGAGATACCTAGAGGGGAAATAGCTGAGTCAAATGGAGTTTCTTTTTTTTTAAAGAATTTTTTATTTTATTTATTTATTTTTCTTGTTTCAGAACTTTTGTTTATTTATTTATTTTTATGGCCGGCTCAGCCCGCCCTGAGGGCAGGGCTGGCGCAGCATGTGGTGCCTGGGATCGAACAGCGGTCCCTGCAGCCACCCAAGCTTTCCTAAGCAGGCGTTTTAGACCACTGAGCCATCTCGCTGGGCACCTCTAATGGAGTTTCTATTTGCAGTTTTTTGAAGAATTTCCATACTGATATCCTTAGTGGTTGTACCAGTTTACACTCCCACTATCAGTGAAGAAGGGTCACCACTCACCCTGAAGCCTCCCTAGCACTTGTTATTATTTCATTTCTTGCCGATAGCCATTCTGTCTGGAATGATAGAGAATTGCATTTCCTGAATGGCCAGTGATGCTGAACATTCTTCATGTGCTTATTGGCTATCAGTACTTCATTTGAGGTGTCTATTCATTTCAGATGCTCCGTTTTTATTGGGTCTTTACATTTGGAAGTCTAAGTTTTTTCAGCTCTTCATATATTCTAGAAGAGGTTGTCTCTTCATTCTGTTGGTGGTTTTCTTTTTATTGTTGTTGGTTTTCTTTACTGTACGGAAATTTTTTTTAACTTAATGTTAAAGCATTTGTTGATTCTTGTTATTTCTTGTGCTATCAGGGTACTGTTCAGTCTTTGCCTATGCCTATGTCTCCAAGAATTGTAATTTGATAATAGTGGTTTTATCTCCTACACTGTCTATAGTAAAATTTCACCAGTTATATCCAAAATTCACATCTTAAAAAAGTGCCTATAGCTTCAGCACTCAGAGGTTGAAGCAGGGGATTCATTATGAGTTCCAGGCTGGTCTGCACTACATGGAGAGTGCAAGCCTAGCCTGTACTACTTGGTGAGACACCGTCTCAAAAAATTGCAAAGTCCAATGAAGGATCAGCTATTGCATTTAGGTTTAATATGCTATCATATTAAAGATATATAAACTAAAAAAATAGTTAAAATCTTATTTTCATGAGCTATCTAGACTGTTCATAGAAGATACTTCTTCTCTCCAACATATAGGAACCAGGACCTGTTTTACTGAAAAACATTTTGGCACTTTGTTCCTTTTGTGTGTGAAATGCTGAGAAACAAATTATATTATTTTGTTATCCATAAAAGTTAGTGTTTGTTCGGTTTGGACTGGAGAGATGGCTCAGTGGTCTAAAGTGCTTGCCTAAGCAACCACAGGGATCTCGGTTCGATTCCTGGCACCACATGCTGCGCCAGCCCCACCCCAAGGGCAGGCTGAGCCAGCTATAAAAAAGGAAAAAAAAAAAGTTAGTATTTAAAAATTATTGACATCAGTATAAAAAGTAAAATGACAGGAGGTGTCACTAAAATGATGTCAGTAAATTTAGGATTTCCAAATCACGTGGGAATATTATCCTTAGTAAATAAAGACAAATAGCTTAATTAAAGCTTTATAATTAAATGATGTAGGTGTGTGAAATACATTATGAATATGATGCAAACATAGGTTACCACATAAAATTTAATATTCCAACATTTGAATTTACATATCTGGCGCTCAGATTTTCACAGTACTATGGTTAAGAAGAGGATAGATCTTTTTCAAAGGCTGTATGTTATAGAGCAGCAACTTCAGTCATGTCACCAGAACTATTATTTCACCTAACTAGTGGCAATTAATGTTTCTCAACTAATGAAAAAGCATTTGTTTTTGGCAGCTAAAAAGGGGATGGGTGGGTGTGTAAGTTTCAGTGTATTAGCTGTCGGCCTATTAGCTGCCACATCTATGCTGGAAATAAACCAGGAAGCAGAGCGTGGGTAAGCACACTGTGTGAGAGAGCTGGGAAGGGAAGCAGAAGGTGGCTAGCAGAGAACAAATAGAGGGCAAAGCTGGAGAGAAGCAGAGATGAAAGAAAAGCAGCATAGAGGAAGCCATTGCTCACTTGCCCTTTACCAGGTGCCTGCCACGTGTGTGGCACATCCCATGTGCATGGCACTTAACGAAGACATTCTAAAATCAAACTGAGTTTGTGCTGAATATTTTCTGAGACTTGCTGCTTTAATCTTTTCTCACCTTGTCCCATACATCCTCAGTGACATCCATCAGGTTTCCAAAGAAAGGGTTAACAGCAGCGTTGGAGACCAGGATATCAATACCTCCATGAAGGTTCACAGCCTAGAGAGAGGAGGAGGTCTGGGTGAAGGCCTAGGTAAATCAGGGAGGTCCATTTATCAATGTTCATAAGAAATATCTTCTTAAGGACAGTTGTCAAAATTATCTTTCCTTTCCTTGAAACATTTTCTCTCTAAAGCTAGCATAATCTTTTCTCCTAACCATTAAAGGTTGCTTATTTCTGTGGCAGTCTTTCTAGTCTCCTTTTCTTCTAAGGATGTCTCTGACCTTTCACTCTTTTCTTTACATCTTCTCTTAGGGGAGCTCCTTCATTCTCATGCCTTCAACTTTTGCTGTAAATTCTATTTCTAGATCCCCCTCCTCTATTCACAAGGTGTTACAGTCCCAATTACCCAAGTGTCTGCTGTTTGGTTTCCTTGAATGAGTTAGCATGATCTCAAGAGTCAACCTATCCACACTTACCTGAATGGAGAAACTGGTTTGAATAGGCCCATGAAAGGCCTCCACTGGGAGGGGCCTTGATCATTTGGCCCAATGTCCTCTTGGTGGAGGTGATGAAAATGTGGTTATTGAAGTTGATATTTTAAGATCATGTGACTCAGTAATGATACATTAAGATTGGCTACAAACAGAAAGCCTGCTCCTTTGGTGTCTGAGAGAGGTAAAAGGGTTTGTTCAGGGTGCAAAGCTAGTGGTGGCAGAATGGAGATGAAGTCTGCTAGTGCACTTTGTAGCACAGAGCTAGTTCACAGGAGCCGTTTGAAAGTAAGTTGGACCACTATGAAACCGGCTGCTGGAGCGCCATGATGGTGTAGACACTAGCCTGGGGTTAAAACACTTCTATACTCAGCTTTGATGCCATCTTCTCTCTTCTTTTTTGGCTCATCAGCACAGAAGATTCAAGGCAGGAACTGAGGTTTAAATTGAGACAGCCAAGGAAGGAGATATCTCACCTCCTTAATAAGTTGTTAGAAGGTGGTGAAGGCACGTGCAGCAGTAGTGACTGGCCAAGGAGAACTAGCCAACAAAGGTTTTCAGTACTAAGCCACCTCGAAGCCAGGCTTTACATTTGCCCCAAACTGGCAATTTTGATGCCTTAGGCAAGTAACACTAAATGGGCCTTTGACCAACTTTGAGCCTCACATTTGGCACAGGAGGGGTGTTAGTAACAATGCACACCATCTGCTACCTTCTCCTTTTAACTAATTATTCCTGCTAACGAGGTGCTAAGCTCAGTTGTTTCTACACAGCTAGAGGAATGCCTGGGCCATCAACATGTACATTTAATAAAATTCACAATCTTTTAAAACCAGTAACTTCTTGTGCCCTGTAAATTTTAGTGTTGTGGCACAAAGCCCTGTGGTCGTTACTTGCCTTGGCTCTGTCCAAGTCTCACAGATTAAGCTGGAGGTGAAGTGTATGTGCTTGGGTGGGGAGAGGATAGAAGATTGCCCCAGAATCACCTGGGCAGCTCAGGGAGAAGTCTGTTTCCATTAAAAATTATTTTTATTAATACTTGTTTACAGTACATGATTACATCCATCATGGGGAGTTGGTATGTGTATATAACATATCTTAATTATTTTTATGACTCTTTCTCTTCCCCTTCCTTTTCCTCCTTCTCTCCTCCTTCCATTTCTTGGTTCCTGAGAAGGCTTTTTTTTTTTTTTTGAGACAGGGTCTTACTGTGTAATTCAGGCTAGGCTTGAAGTCACTATGTGGCCCAGGCTGGCCTTGAACTGAAAGCGATTCTCCTGCCTCAGCCTCCCAACTGATGGTATTACAGATGTGAGACATCATGCCTGATATCTGGTTTTGAGTGAACAGAGACAGAACCATAAAGAGGAAAGAGAATGATCCCTATGAACCTTTCTCTAAAGGTCTTGCTCTGAATTGCATAATGACTACACCACACAGTTAGGAGTTGTCTGTGTCCTAACATCTATTTACATCTTTTAAGAAACAGTATAATCAAATGGAGAAGCTGCTAATCAGGTTTCCATCCATTGCCTTGAGCACCATGGTGCAAATCAGGATGCCAAGAGTAAAGTAGCCATTCCCAGGGCAGCAACCTTTTTCTTTGCAGTCTAATGGCTGGCAATAGACAGAACATCCCTCAAGTTGCCTATCATTTCCTACCCTGACATTGGTCATACAGACTTCCTGAAAATTGTTTGACTCACACCTCCTATGTCTAATGTCTAGACATATGGTTGGGATCATCTTGGTTGGTTTCCACTAAATGGCACTTGGGCAATCTATTCTGATCCCATTGTCACTGCTCTAGACGTGTAAGAAACAATGGCTGCTTCACTGATGTCCTCAGTCCAGGGTGTTCTCCATTTATCTTTCCTGCCACTGCCAGACTGTCTTTCCTTAACAACTGTTTCAACTTGCTTAAAGTCTCAAATTCCTCCTTAGTTCCCATGTAGTTATCGAAAAGCCTTTTGGACATACCGAGGGAATCTGCTGTCCCTGTTCCTCCCATGCAGTGGACTTCCCACAGTGCTCCTGGGCCTGCGCATTCTGCCTTAGTCTTGGAGACTTCCCTTCTCTTCTCCTGTCCCTCCTTGGCTGCCTGCTTAGTATGCAGAGTCATCTGGAACCCCACCCTCACTCTGTCTTTCCACTTCCACTCACTTCTACCCATTCCTCAAGGTCTAGCTCAAATCCCACTTCTGAGCCAGAACCCACTAGGACCTGCTAGGGGGATCTGGTTGGGGGAGTGTGGGGAGGATGTTTTCCCAGGAGAATTTTTTTTTTCTATTATCGCCTTTGCACTGTGCTATATCCAGAGTGCTTTTTCTTTTCTTTTTGTCTTTTTGAGACATGTTCTCACTATGGAGCCCAGGCTGGCCTCTAACTCTCAGCAATTCTCCTGCCTTGAATACTGGGATCACAGGCATGTGCCACCACACCTGGTTATAGTCCTTTCTTCACTTTTTAAATCTTGAGACAGGGCCTCATTAAGTCATCAAACTGCCCAGGATGGGCTTGAATTTACGGTCTTCCTACTTCACCCTCCCAGAGGCATGCACCACTAAACCCAGTTAGGATTCTGACATTAAATTACGTGAGGCATTGGATTCAGTCCTTAGCATTAAAAAAGAAAATTGTTATGTTCATTTTAAATGGCTAGTCACTGGTTGGCCCAAGCTTCTAAATGTCTCCCTTCACTCTCAGGATTAAAGTCATAATCTCAGGCTCTGTCCAGCAATCTATGCCAGGCAGGATGACCTTCTTGGGCTCACATTTGACCTTTGGCAATGCACATTTGAGCATCTTCCAAAGATTCCTTAAAAACAGAATTACTTTATTCTGCCCATTATACTACTGTAGACCATAATCTAAGAGCCTTCTCTTCTAAGATTACTTAGGTTATTTCTACCAGCCTTCCCAACTGTTTTCACAATCCATATCTTCCTTTTGTGTAAGGTTCTCCCATTCACTCCAGGAAATAAAGTATATACCCTAACTCTTTAGGGAAGAGGAGCCAAAGTGGTTTATATTTTCTTTTTCTTTTTCTGGTACCAGGAATGGAACTCAAAGGGTCTTGCCTTTGCCAGTCAGGCACTGTGCCTCTGAGCTACATCCCAGCCCCATATTTTCTTGTGTAGCTAGAAAACTTCTGTCAAGTATCACCGTGACACTGGTTTTGACATGTTGAGACTAAAATCCATATGGATGCGTAAAGGCTGGCCTTATGCTAATGGAGCAGTGCCCAGCAGTATATAGGCTGCCAGAAAAGGAGGGAGTTTGGTAGTCTGGGTTGAATCACAGTTCTTTCCTTACTGGCTGTATGACACTGGAAGGTGTCTCCAGCTATCTGAACCCTTCTACATAAACAGGAAAAACAGTCTATGCCTTGCTTGAGTTGTTGGCAGGTTTAGAGAAAACCTGTGTAGGATTCTGAACAAAGAGCACTCAGAGGGACTGAAACATGATGGGCTGCTCCAGTAAGCTCCCAGGGATGCTAAACCCAAGATCAAGATGTCATTTACTAGCTCACAGGTTGGAACATCTATTCTGTGAATGCATCTACCTTTCTCATCTGCTCAGTGACGTAGGAAACTACTAGAGAACCAAGATTAGCTGTTTCTGTTGACAGCCCAAAGGATAATGCTGGACTGAAGCATTAGAGTGGTTTTTGATTCTTTGACTGGGACGGATGGTTCTTAGGCTTTAAGATATAGACACAGCAGAAAGCAATACAATTAAATACTGCTGTGGCATGGTGTGAGTACATGAATGTACTGCTATGTGTTAGTTAATAGCATTTGGATGGATTTCACTAACGCTGTCTAGGAAAGAAGAATTGGAGGCTCAGATTGGTTCCCTTCTGCCATCTCCTGGCTCAGTGCCCACAGCCCTGCTGCTCACCGTGGCCACCAGCTGCTTCCGGTCCTTGGCCTTCCCCACATGGCACACAGTGCCTGTCACACTCAGCCCCTCCTGCTTCAGCGTGACCACTGCACGATCCACATTCTGTTGCTTTCGGCTGCTGATGACCACATGGGCCCCGTCTTGGGCTAGACGCCTTGAGATGGCAAAGCCGATCCTGCAGAAAGAGAAACACCAAGACTGTGCACAACTACACAGGGGAAAAAGTTGTGTTATGTTTTGTGTCCAGATATACCCCCACAGTCTCATGTAGTCATCAGGCTTTTTGCAGAGGCTGTGGAATTGATTTAACATTGTTCTGGTTAGCACTAAGGGTGTGAATGCTACTTGTGCCCTAGGGCAGGTAGCTGACATCCAATATAAGGGACAGAAGGATCTTGTCTCTACCTACCTCTTATTTTGCTACCTTCTGCCTACAGTAAATTGGTCTCCTCTGCAAAGCCACTCTGCCTTGGAGCCAGCAGATAATGGACTGAAACTTCTACAAATTATGACTGCAGTGAACCTTTTCCCCTTTAACTTTGGGTGACAAGTTTGTCTCAACAGTGATAGAAAAGAAATTAAGGCTGTGAGCATGAGCTCTGAGTCAGAATGCCTGGATTTGGGTTTTAGGTCTTCCTCTGTATGATTAGGTGTAAAACAGGCTTCATGGCACAGCTGTTACAATCAGGTAGTCATGCTGTCTCAGTTATTCTTCTCATTGCTGGGAGAAATACCCAACACCCAAAATGAAGGAAGGAAAAGTTTCTTTAGCTCATGGTTAGTGGAGGGTTTCAGTCCATACTCAGTTGGCTCCAAGGCAGAGGAGTGTGGAACATGGCACAAAGCAGCCTTCCGTGGCAGCAACAAAGAGCATAAGAGCAAAGGGAGGGACAGCAGTTTGCAAGCCTTTCTCTCCTCTTTACATTGTAATGTAGATTATCCACCCCAGGCTCAGGGTATAGCCCTCACACCTACAATCCCAGCATTGGATCAAGAACTAATCACAAACTCCAGAAGTCACCTCATGACTGAATAAGGCTTTGGTAGAACTAGACACAAACCATAACACATGGTTACCTATTTTATTATGATCTCCCTCAGCCTTTGTCCCCAGGAATTAACATCATTTTCCACAGGCCCTAATCTTGGTAACAGGCCCCATACTCGATGGGTACTGAGGGGAGAGAAATGTGTCCGGTGTCTTGTAGCACCCATATTTATCATTTGAAGTTCTCACAGGAAAGAGCTCCTACCCTCAAACATCTGCCTTGCTAGAGTACACCATCGCCAAAGTTCTAACCTTAGTTATGTTTTGGGGTACACGAGAAAGTGTGGTTAATGTAGATATTCCCCTGGGAGTAAGGGTTCTATATTTTACATTTGTCAGTCATTAGCATTTCTCATGAGTCTGATTTCAGATTAATGAGGAGCTAAGGTGTAGCAAAGTCCCATAGGAATGAGAAACAGGACAGACAAGAGCTGTGGGTGACATACAGGTGGACTAGGCTAAAGTTCACTGACCTAAACACAAATCACTTCGTTTGGGTCTTGTCTTCCACCTAAAGTAGGGGAGATGTTGCTTTAGGAGACTGGTTAGGACCCCAAATCGGGTGTCTGGAACTTTATAGTGGATGCGTGGAGACAAAGAAAATCTGGAGTTTTGGATTTTCTGGTCTTCCCAGACTGTAGGTGGCGCTGTTGATTGGGGCAGCCCAGCACACGCGGAGCCTGGATCTGTGGGGGCAGCACCAAGCTGACAACCTTGGGCAAGGTAGCGGGGACAGGCGGGCTCGCACCGGCGGGTCCAGAGCCTGGAGATTTGGAGGAACTTCAGGTGGACCACGTGGTTGCTTATTCCGTCAGGGTCTGAGGCCTGAGGACAGGGCCCTCGGAGACAAAAAGTAAGAGGCTACCTGTTTCCAGACACCTCGGACCTCAGAGACACCAGCCCAGGCACTCACCCGTCGGTGGAGGCCGTAACGAGGGCCACCTTGTTCGCGAGCGGTTTCTGGCGGTTTACTCCGGAGCTAGCCATCCTCGCTGATCTCCACGCCCGAACACAGCCGCCCAGCCACAGTCCCGCCTTATGCATGGCCCAGGCACCAGGGTTGGGCTTCTTTCGACTCTGGGAGGTGAATGCTCGATAGGGCCGGGAGGCAGGACAAGGGGCGGTCTGAGCTGGGAGTCCGCCGCACGCGTCCCCTGCCGGCGCGCGGCGCAGTGTCTCCCAGTCATTGCGTTGTGCACCACTGACTCTTGCCTGGCTGGTGAGAGTGAACTCCTGGTCCAAGTTTCCTTAAAGTCCCCCAAACTGCTGGAACCTGCGCTATCCAGTCCCCTCTTTCTACAAGTGCTTACTTATTTTTATTTTATGTGATGGAGAGAGATGTGGGGAGGAGATTGAGTTAGTTTCCTTTGCTTTCCAGAACCTCAAAATGCAATTCCCTGTTAAGAAAGTATAGCTCTACGTAGAGGGCAGTGCATGGGAGGGTAGATGTTTAGAGACTGCCTTGGGAGGTGGGGCCTGTGGTCTTTCAGAAGTCCACCACATGAAGGCAGAGGAGATGTGATGGGGAGTTGCTGGCCTATGTTTGATACTGTCCTTCCCTCTGGTTCAGGGTCTCCTCCATCTTTAGAGATTGAGGGCCATGGTCACTGTTGTAAACAGTGACAGAGGCCTTGGCTCCTCAAGGGGGCTTCTCGTTTTACAGCAACTAAATGAAAGCAAGGATGCTTGAGGGTCCTCTACCAGTGTGGAAGCACAGACTCAGGAACCCTCAAATTCTCCCTAATCGCTGTCTCCAGGTCTTAGCCTCAAGCCTAGTTCAATAAATATTTGCTGAATATAAAAGTGCTTTATGAACTGTAAAGTACTAAACACAATAATTATTGCCACCACATAATAATTATTATTGCTGCCACAGGCCAGACTCTTCATCTGTGAAGTGAGGATGTGGAATAGATGATGAATAAAGTCCTCACTGGCTATAAATTCTGTGTTCAAGACTTCAGCCCCCATTTCTGCCAAGTGTGCTGAAATGATCTCCCTCCTGGGTTTCTGAGAGAATTAATAAATCTGGATGGCTTATGGTACATTCCAGAAAGGCCTCAGCAAGCCAGAGTGCAAGCTTCTAAATTGGTTTAACCCAGTGGATTCCAGATGCCAGACAGAAAAACAGTGCTAGTTATAGCACTGTTTTCACTAGTTTGAGGCAAAATGAAAAAAATAAAGATAATATAGTGAATTTCATCATATTAAACTTAACAGTTCTTTCTGTTGGATTGTGTTTTTTATGTGTTCTTTGGTGTTTGTCCTTTCAAAATAAATGATGAAAGGGAGGGAGGGATGGGGAGGGGAAATGGGGGTAAAAAGAATTAAGATGTGTTATGTGCATATGCCGATGTGTTATGTGCATATGCCAGCTCCCCACAATGAATATATGTACCCCAAACTTCCACTAATAATGATAATAAAATGTTGGAAGCAGATGTGCAGGTTTAGAAGTGTTAGTTGGTGAAATCATTGGTTTGTCAACCTTATGCCAGTCACTACAGTTAGAGCATATGGAATTTTGGTCTAGAAAATCCAGAACTAGAGATCACTGCTTCATACAATTCATGCTTGCTGAAGGTCCATTGAGTGTATGTATTGGTCAATTGATCACCTGAAGAAAGGATTTCAGTATTCTACAAAGGGGATATGAATAGCAAGTGAAATAACAGCCATGCACTGGATTTATAGTACATAAAAAAGAAGTTACAGGGGCCTGGCAGGATGGCTCAGTGGTCTAAAGCGCCTGCTTAGGAAAGCTTGGGCAGCTGCTGGGATCGCAGTTCGATTCCCTGCACCACATGCTGTGCCAGCCCTGCCCTCAGAGCAGGCTGAGCCAGCCATAAAAATAAATAAACAAAACAAACAAAAATTCTGAAACAAGAAAAAATAAAATTAAATTAAAAAAGAAGTCATAATTGTGGTACTCAGCACATCCTGATGAGATAAGAGAACCTACATATAATTTTCCCCATGTCAGAGGAAAACTGACTCTGACTGGTGCCCCTCAGTCTGAGTCTCATGAATTATTGACAGAGCCTGGATAGTACCACATTCCTCTTTTCTTCTTCACTGTTGAGAGTTAATGCACTATGGGAACTCTTCCCAGTTCCTGACCTGAGTGTGAGGATGGGGGAGGGGCACAGGACTGCAGCCGGGGTTCTGAGGGCCTGGATCAGGGGGACAGACCTGCAGGGCTTAATCTGTCTTTACCTGTTTTCCAGATGTGGACAGCCAGATGTAGGGGCTGAGAGCTAGGGTGTGGAGTGAGTGAGGAAGGCCACACTTCAAGAGCAAAGGATTCTGGGAAAAGAGAATTCTGGCCTGGGAGATTGGTAAATATCACCCGACTCCTGCTCATTTGGGCAGGACTGAAATTTGGCCTCTGGTACCTTTGTTTTGGAAGAACACAAGAGATGGTAGGGAGAGGATCTGTGAAGAGAAAAGGATAGAAGGAAGTCAAGAATTGTGGGGATTTTTGGCTTTTGCTTTTCATCAGAGTGGTTTGTTGAAAGTCACGGAATCTCTGGGGGAAACACATTCATGTGTAGGAGTATCTGTTTGAAACAGGAACTTTAATAGGGGATGAGACTGTTCTTGTTTGGAGGTGGTACCTTCTGCCTATCTAGAGGAAATGTCTGTGAAGCAGGCTGGTGCCCTGTCTTCAAAGGCTGTCGGGCCCAGAGGGAATTTGCCTCGGATGGAATCTATCTCTTGCATTTTACAATAGCCCTCCTAGATTGGTCATTGAGACATGTGTGACTGATACTGATACTGTGAGAAACCGGGGACAAAAGACAGACCAACTCATGTGTCCTTCATTTGTTACTTATTGAAAGCATGATTTGTTTTCTTCTGAAGCAGTCAGGGGCTTGAAAGTTTTCTTTTTTCCCTAACAAAACAAAACAAAACAAAACACAACAAAACAAAACAAAAGTGGGTTTTTAGTGGGCCCATAGATGCTCACTCACTAGTGGCTAAAAGTAAAACAATTCTTTACCTTTAATTTGTGTTCTTACGTGTATTGTGTATATGTGTACATGTATGTGTGTTGTGGGGAGTTGATATAAGGTCTTGCTGTGTGGCTGAGGCTGGCCTTGAACTCATGATTCTGCCACAGCTTCCTGAGTGCTGGGATCATGGGCATGTGGCAGCACTCCTTGTATATCTCTCTCAGCTGATCTACTCAGCTCTGCATCTAGACACGTAAGAGCATAAAAGCTGGGAACACAGTACAAGATTGAGTAATCATAGATTTACATAATTTATCTAATCCTACTTCAAGATTGAAGACATTAAAGATAAGCAATTTTCAGGGACATTCAACTGCCAGAGCACCCACAAATATCCACTCTCTTCTCTAAACTTATAGTTACCTTGGATTCCAGGAAGATCCCTGACTTAAGCAGAGACCAAATTGCCCACTCATGTAATAAAGTCTCCTCCCTAGGCCATCTTGCAAAATCAAAACTGAGATAATAACTAACCAAACCTTAGCCCCTCTGTAATATAGTCATTCTTTGTGTGTGTGTGTGTGTGTGTGTGTATTACCAGGAATTCAACTCATCAGGCCCTTGCACTTGCCAGGCAAGCACTTATTCTACTGAGCTATCTCCTTAGCCCCTATAGTCATTCTTTTTAACGATGTGGTCTCACCATGTAGCCAGACCAGCCTTGAACTCACTTCTGTAGCCCAGGCTGCCTTTCAACTTGTGGCAATCCTCCTTCCTCAGCCTGCCAAGGGCTGAGATTACAGCAGCAAGTCACTATGCCTAGCTGTTTCCTTGTTAATGGGCCAGTGTGATCCTATTCATTAGAGCTGGGCTCCCTTTAGCTCCTTAAGCTGAAGTTCCTCCCATTTTCTCTTACCTTTCAACTCTGCCTAATAAATCTGCCAGGGCCTCTCACTTCTGCATCCTGAACTACCTCTATGATGAGAGTCAAGATCCTCCTGGGGCAAGTGGAAGTCTCCTTCCCTGTTTGGGGAATGCTGTTGGGTCCTGTTTATGATAACACCAGTCAGTGGGAGAGGGCTGGTGTGTGGCTGGCCCAACTGCAAAGCAGGGATAGTAAGAATATTAACAGCACTATTTTTTAAGGGCTTACTGAGTGCTAACAATTGTTGAGTGGTTCTAATAAATTTTATTGAATATTTTAATCCAATTAAGTGGATATTTTTCTTTTTCCTTTGTTTTGTATTTTTTATTTGCATGTGTCAAATCAGAGTGAGTTGTGACAAACTGATCCATTGTCAATATTTTATAGCTACACTTTGTTTTTTCTGGCAGTATTGGAGTTTTGTAGAAACTAATTTTCTCTGAATTAATATTTTACTTTTAGGACTATTGTGTTTTTAATCATTAAATATCTATTCCTTAACTTGTACATATAATACATGTTCATAATTTTCTAAAAGAGGCAGAAGGAGCCAGGTGGGGTGATGCATGTCTGTAATCCCAGCACTTGGGTGGAAGAGATAGGAGGATTGGTGTGAGCTCAATGCAAGCCTACATACCAGCTCTCTGTCTTAAAAAAAAAAAAAAAAAAAAAAAAAAAAAAAAAAAAAAAAAAAAAAAAAAAAAAAAAAAAAAAAAAAAAAAAAAAAAAAAAGAAAAAAGAAGAAAAGGACAGAAAGTTATGTGAAAGTAAAAAGCAACTCTAACTCTTTCCTATGCTTCTTTTACCTATTCTCCACATAATTTTGTTCTTATGTATGCTAGAAGTATCCTGTACATGCACTTCAATTTTTTATTTTAAAGAAAACGGCATAGTGATACAGTTTGTAATTCTAACACTAGGGAGTGTGAGGCCAGAGGATCACTAAGAGTTCAAGGCCCACCTGAGCTACATAATAAGTTCAAGGCTAGCCTGGGCTACATAGTGAGAACCTGTTTTAAAAAAAAAGAATCCTCATGAAGGAGATGATGTTATACATGCAGTCCTTCAAATGCTTGTTTTTTTCTTTCTTCTTTTCCTTCTTAAGATATATTATTGGGCAGTGCTCTGAGTAGTACATAATAAATCTACTGTATTTCTTCTCTCTCTTGTAAAAATAACTTTGCAGTATTCTATTGTGTGACTGTTCCACACAACAGAGTATTTAGCTGGTCTCCTACTGATGAACATTTCAGTGGTTCTTGGTGTTTTGTTATTTCAGACAGTGTTACAGTGAGCAACTTTGGATATAAATACATTTTATGTTTGGTGCAAAAACATTTGTATGTTTCTTGTGTCAAATCCACATTTTAAATTAAATTTTAAATCAGTGTCTATGGTCAAATTACCTTCACAGGGTAATTTGATAGATTTGCTTTCCTATGAATTTACCTTCTGCCCTACCCACCTATCATAGTAAATATAACAGTTTAAATTTTGACTGATCGCTTAAGTTCAGTGACAATGGAAATAAACACTGGGGCTCAGTAGCTGGGAGCCTAAAGGGATTGGTGACAGGATGCAGGCCTGAGGCATAATAAGTTGCACCCCTGTTTGTCACTGAGAAGGGTGGCCCCGCATTGCTAGAACATAAGATTTTAAAGACAGAAGCCAGACATTTTAATGCTGACAGGAAATCTTTGATTTTTAAATGTTGGCAACCCATTTACTTAAAAAAAAAGTCCTAA
The DNA here is from genome assembly GCA_004027025.1 of Myocastor coypus. NCBI lineage: Eukaryota > Metazoa > Chordata > Mammalia > Rodentia > Myocastoridae > Myocastor > Myocastor coypus. The sequence continues at coordinate 17,687 of PVJA010029478.1, forward strand.
TAAATGGAACAGTGAATGGATCTGCTGGTGCCAGAGACTAACAAAGTCTCTGCCTATTTAAATGTGATGGGTTATTAATTTTGTGAGCTATTGCTCTATCATAGCTCTATTGTACAGCTTATTCAATTTCTGGTTTCTCAATTTTTCCCCCTGATTGCCCTGTATTTAGGCAGTTGTTCATGAATGCCATTTAGAAACCATTCACCTAATCTTTGCACAAGACCTTTTCAAGAATCAGGAATGCCATTCAGCCGCAGGCAGAAGGTTCTTGGGCAGCGGTCTCTCTTTCTCCTGGTGCCAAGAATTGCTTCCTTCTGCTGTATTTGAGAACAGGTGGGGGTTGTAGTCTGGTGCACTTTTTCAGTGTATTTTTAGATAGCAGTTTGCTCTGTCTCGGGCCTTAACATCTTCTGATGCTGGTCCCCTTCTGGGACTGCAGGATTATGGTCCTTGCATGGTTATCAGTGGGTGCTCAGCTGCAGGCTTGGGGGCAAGGATGAAATGGCAGTGGCCACACTTACCAGTTGCCTTCTCCTTTATTCCTCTTAATCCAGTTACACCAAGAGACTGACTGAAGATTTGGGAGTAGAAAAATTATAATTGTATAGATGGGACGAATCACCCCCATCCCTCAGCATGACCACATCCCTAATGAGCACAACATGTTCCTACCCTTGTTTTCAAAATTCTAGTTTCCTCTGTCTTCGTTCCTAGTCAGTGCCTGCCGGCTGAGGAAGAGGTGCAGATAACAGCTAAGGTCTTGCTCCAGAATAGGACTCCAGGCCTGGCTGGTGGGAGCCTGATTCATTGTGAGCATCCAGCTAGCTGTTAACTCCTTCAGGTCTGTTTTAGCTTTTGAAGGGAGGTCATGCTTCTCAGGATGGCCTGGAATGAGTCACTGGATAGGACTTGTTATAGCAACCTTGCTATTTCTGCCCAATAGGGCTCCTCTAAGGGCTGTCTGCTCTGGAGGCCCTAGCTAGGCTGGCATTAATCAGATGTGCATGTTGTACCTGACATTTCTCCTTCTCAATCCTGTTCCTCACTTTTCCCTGCAAAGATGTTGCACTGAATTAAACCCTTGTGATTTCCACCTCTACCCAGGTATCTTCTTTGCAGAAGACTCACAAACTCTACTTTCTTCAGAGGCTTTATAATGCAAAACCCTACTACCTCATGCAGTGGCTTCAATCCTTTCTGCTGAACTAGAGCTGCAGTGCTCTGTAAAGCAAGAAACCTGCATCACTCTAGTTCTGCCAGTGTGTTATTCAGTGGTGAGCTTTAGTAGGTAATTTCTGGGTGGGCTTTGGTGGTGTAAGACTGGCACTGTAGTATCTGTCCAGTTCTGTAGTACCATGTGCATGTCATGGAGTTCTCTTTGCCAGTATGAGATGAAGAAGTACCTTCTCATTCCTCCTGAGGCATTCTGGTTTTCTGTGAGGACTTTCTGGGCCAAATGCATGCATGTGTGCGCATGCACAGTCACACACACACACACACACACACACACACACACACACACACACACACACACACGGCCCTACACCTTCCCAGAGCCAACAATAATTCTCATGGACAAAGCTATTTAAATCCACATTAAGAAAGAGAGCCTTTTCTGAGAGGTGGCCAGCCAGCCCTCTCTGGAGATAACGTTGGTCATTATTACGCAAGATAGTTTCATTTCCCATCTCTTGCCTTTAGAACTGTGTAAGAGGTCTTTGGTACAAATAAATAAATCTATCACACCCTTGCCAAGGGACAAAGCTCTCTCTTTTTTCAGACTCTGTTGGGCCAGATAAATTCTTGAGCAAAATTGTATACTCCTTTTAATTTCTGCAGAGGAGTGATCCCTGAGGAGAGAGGGGGATGGTGCATTTGTCTTTCTGGTTATGTATGCTATGCTTCCTCCTTTTCAATTTAATGACACAGGATTATTCTTGCCTTTTGATTCTCTGAACAAACACTACACACGCTTTTGCACTTTGAGTTTTGGCAGAAACTTTCCAGTTGAAGTAATCATAACAGGTAGTTGCGAAACTAGTACAAAGTCCCCACATACCCTTCCCCTACCTCTGGCAGTGGCAACTTACAATGGTGACTCTGAAGTACAAGGTCAAGAGCAGAAAACAGACTTTGGCCCACAGTTGTGAGGTAGGTTACAAACCTCACTCAGGTTTTGTAAATTTTATAGGTACTTGTGTGTGTCCATGCTTGCATGCGAAAGTGTTTGTGTCGTGGTTTGTTAGTGCACCTTAGAAATCTGAGTCAATGGCCATACAGATCTGTTTCATTCCTAACTTCTCATTCATTGTCTTGGTGGACTGTTGCTCATCAGTGCCCTGCTGAAGTCCACTTCAGGGGTTTATAGCTTGTCTCCTGACTGCAGTACTGCAGTAGCGCTTCTGTGCACACTGCTCCAAGACCTTTACCTAAGCTGAGGTGAGGAGGGAAGAGCAAGCAACAGCACGTATTTTTCACATTTTGACAGAGATTGTCAGTTTCCTCTTGTCATGGCTACATACTTCCCCAGGGCCAGGAAACCTCCCTGAGGGGCAGCTCAGTGTGATGGTAGGCATTTCTTCATACCCTCATAGCACCACCTTCACCAAACATAAAAAAAATTTTTTTTTTTTCTTTCTTTTTGAAACAGACTTTCATTGTGCGGTTCAGGTAGACCTTGAACTCACTTTTTACCCCAGCTGGCCTCAATCTTGAAGTAATCCTCCTGCCTCAGCCTCCTGAGGACTGGGATTACATGCATGCACCATTACACCTGGCCCAGCACTTCAATATTTGGTAATCTGAGTGAAAACGGTTTTTAAATCTCTTTATTAGTGCTGGGCGTGGTGGCGCACGCCTGTAATCCCAGCACTCGGGAGGCTGAGGCAGGAGGATCGATGTGAGTTCGAGACCAGCCTGGGCTACAAAAGTGAGTTCAAGGCCAGCCAGAACTGCATACTGAGACCCTGTCTCAAAAAGACAAAAAAAAAAAAAAAAAAATCTCTTTATTAAAATGAGTTTCTTTTCATATGTTGTTAATTATTTGTATTTCTTTTTTAAATAAACTTCTTGCTCATATATATTGTTTACTTTTATTATTTATTTATTTTTGTCTTTTTGAGACAGGGTCTCGCTATGCAGTTGAGGCAGGACTTGAGTTCACTTTTGTAGCCCAGGCTGGTCTCCAACTCGCACGGATCCTCCTGCCTCAGCTTCCCGAGTGCTGGGATTATAGGCGTGTGCCACCACGCCCGGCAGTTTGTTTACTTTTAAATATTTGTTTTCTTTTTAAAATTTTATTTATTTTTTTTTAAATTTTTTATTTTATTTATTTTTTTGTCTTGTTTCAGAACCTTTATTTGTTTATTCACTCATTTTTATGGCCGGCTCAGCCCGCCCCAAGGGCAGGGCTGGCGCAGCATGTGGTGCCGGGGATTGAACCGTGGTCCCTGAAGCCACCCAAGCTTTCCCAAGCAGGCGCTTTAGACCACTGAGCCATCCCGCCGGGCCCCATGTTTTCTTTTTTTTAGAGACAGGGTTTCACTGTGGATTTCAGACTGGACTTCAGTTTACTGTGTAGCCCAGGGTGGCCTTGAATTTCTAGCAGTCCTGCTGCCCTCAACCTCCCATGCATTGGGATTATAAGCAATATGTCATGCCTGGCTTGTTTTCTTTTTTTGAGACAAGTTCTTCTGGGTAGTGTTCTTCCTGGCCTTGAACTCATTTATGTTATCCTAGGTGGGCCTCTAACTCACAGTGGTCCTTCTGCCTCAGCTTCTTAAGTAGTAGAGATTATAGGTATGTCTTTGTGTGCCATATAAGGTGAACTGTTTTCTTTTTTCTAATTTATGTATTTAGTACAGGATCTCACTACATGGCTCAGACTCATAGTGATCCTGTTCTCAGTCTCCCCAGCGCTGGGATTACAGGCATGTGCCACCATACAGTTTCCATGGCTGGCTCAGTGCGCCTGGGGCTGGGTCTAGCACAGCATGTGATGCCAAGGATCAAACCCCAGTCCCTGCCTAAGCAGGCGCTTAGTCTTCTGAGCTATGTCACTGGACCTTACTTTTTCCTCCAATACTGGGGATTGAACCATATGTTCTGTACCACTGTGCTTCATTCCTGGATTTGTTTTTTAATGAAAACTTATTTTTGAGACAATATCTTGCTAAGTTTTCCAGGCTGGGTTCAAACTCATGATCCTCTTGCCTCAGCCTCCTGAATTACCTGGATTAAAGGTATGTGGCATCATGTATAGTTCTTTTTTTTTTTTTTTTTAAATTTATTTATTTATTTATTTATTTTTTCTTGTTTCAGAACCTTTGTTTGTTTATTCACTCATTTTTATGGCTGGCTCAGCCTTCGCCGACGGCAGGGCTGGCACAGCATGTGGTGCCGGGGATCGAACTGCGGTCCCTGAAGCTGCCCAAGCTTTCCCAAGCAGACGCTTTAGACCACTGAGCCATCCCGCCAGGCCCATCATCATGTATAGTTCTTATAAACATTTTACAAAAGAAAATTAACTATTTGACCATGATGTGTTGCAAAAATTTCTCTCAGATTGACATTTGCACTTGTATCCTTTTATTGCTATATAGATATTTGAAATTTTTATGGAGCTATATATTTACCTTTACTTTTAAATATCATGTGAAATTTTTTTTGTTGTTGTTTTTGAGACAGTATCTTACTATTTCAGGCTGGTCTTGAGCTCAAAATGTACCAAGGCTCTCCTTGAACATGCAGCGATCTTCCTGTCTCTGCCCCCTGAGTGCTGGGGTTACAGGCATGCAGCACCATGCCCAACTTCCTTAACATTCTTGTACATATGTATTTGAGTATATTTCTGGATTATATTTCATTCCATTGGTTTGTCCATATTTTAATAGAGATTTCAAAAAGGAAAGAAGAAAGTGGTATACAAAGTGGAAGGGCACAGCAATTCAGAGGGGAGGAGAGTACTTTTAGTTGGAGTAGTCTGGAAAACTTCATGAAAGAGGGATACTTAAGAGGAAGCTTGAACACTGAGTAACACTGGACAGAAGTGGTGGAGAGCAAAGGCACAGAGGCAGGAGGTGGTGAGCACTTGTGTGGGTACCTGTGGTGTTTCTGTGAAGGAATCCATGCTGAACCACTTGTGTTTGTGTGCATGCATATCTTGAAAATGGTAAAGAGGAAACATTCATTTTGGTTTTAGTCTTTTGTGGCATCTCAAGGGCATATTTATTAATCATAATAGCTGCAAGGTGAGCATCTTGTTTGTCTATGACTATGTCTGTTTTGATTTTCACCACAAGGAGCAAAGTTGATAGTGTTATTCTAGTTTAATAATGAAGGAAAAGCCTCAAGTAGGTTAAATAACAACTCTAGGTGACTGGATTGGGGTTAAAACCCATGACTAGCAATTTGAAAATATCAGCATGGAAAACATCTCAGTCCATCACCCATGGCCAGGATGTTTGTAGCAGGAGCTGTTCCTGTTCTGCCTTCTGCCATTTGTCTGCCATCAACCTGAATCCCAGTGTACCTTTCATTTCCAAAAGCCAGCATGTTATTGGAAGGTACGGTTCAGCAAGGAATGCCTGAGAATTTATGTCCCTTCCCTAACCCCCACATCCCTGCCCTGTGATTGACAGGAGTGGAGACACTCATGCTCTAGATCTCTTGGCCTCTTGTTGGGTTGACTCTGATGTGTGGCTTGAGAGGATTCTTAATCCCTCTATGGGAATGAGTCAGAATTGTCTCCTATGGGAGTTGGCCTCTGTGCTTAACTAAGCCCCCTTCTGAGACTATGTTCTCATTCATTTATTTTCCCTGGAAATATTTCCTAATAAATTGCTTTCAAATACATTTTCACCTAAGGCAGTATTGCTTTTTTTTTTTCGGGACCAGGGTTCAAACTCACGACCTTGCACTTGCCAAGCAGGTACTTGTGCCGTGGAACTATTTTCCCAGCCCCTATAAGGCAGTATTGCTTTTAAGACATTTCAGCTATGTAGATATGTGCATGTGTTCCGGGCTACCATTTAACTTGCATTCCTTACTGTGGAGCCAAAATGCTGGAAAACTATTTCCAAATGTTAGAGTAGAATTGCAGTACCTATGCCACGTTAAACTGTCTATTTGTATATAGTTTACTGAGCTGGAAAGTTTCCTGGATGCCCCAGAAAAAGAACTGCAGATCCAATTCCAAGTCTCATTGACTATTTCCATATAGTGACTTAAAATATATTGAATAGAACTGTATTAGTTGTAGGTCTGAGGAGCACCTTGACCCAGTTGGAGGGGCTGATCTGTTCATTTCTTTGGGCAGTCAAACCTGTCAAATAGCTTTCAAAGTCCAGGTTTCCTTTGCCAAAATTGATGAATGCATTATAAAGGTCATGATAGTGGACTGTTAAGCTTTTGCAAACTAGCAGAAACAGGAAGACTAAGTTTGCCCTATAGCAGAGCCAGAGACATGCCTAACCTCAAAACAGAACCCTGGCTCTGATTTGGCTTAGATGGAGAGAGAGAGCAGGTGCTCAGAATTGGTTGCATTTACCTAATTAAGGGAAGATGATACATTGCATTTGCTCACAAGCAGTGAGATCTGGCAAAGAGGTCAGACAACATTCCTGTCAAATCTATGAGGATCCTGGAGCAGGCATGGCTTCCAGAGCCTTTAGAAGCCATGAGTAGAATTCAAAATTATGCTCTAAAAGTGTAGCATAGATGAAACCTAGAACGCAAAGGGCAGAATGCCTACCTTCTTATGGAAGCCTTAGAGTCTCTATCACCATGGGCATCCCCCCTCACTTGTCAGTGTATGACATAATACTGGTTCCATATTAGAAAAGAATGAAAATAAGCTAAAACCTGATGGATAATTAAGAGAAAGGAAAGAGGCCTGAGCTTAAGATGAAGTTAAGCTGCAGATAGATGTGAATTAAAATATGTAGGGTCTGATACAGAGCCATACTTTGATGATACACATTCTGGATATTGCTGGATATTGCTGTAGTGTAAAACCTGCATGCTCACTGGTACTATGGAGATCTCTATCAAGTAGAGTACTCTGCACAGCTTTGAATCCCCTCCCCAGGGGAGAACTCTGGATATCTCATCATTTTCTGTGATGGTCCCCAGATTTAGCATATTTTTGGAAGATTTTGTGCAAGCCTGCTGTCATAGTGTGAGTTTAGTGAGCCTTATGGAAGCAAGTGAGAATACTCACAGATAAGTATCAGAAATCACCAGGAGTGCAAGATCCATGGTGGGCAGTGTCCTTGGGACTCAGAAGCTTCCCAAGATGGCTGGAATATTCCTGGTGTGTACCCCTCTTTTCACTGTAGTTGAAGGACTCCCAATAGTGTTCTATTCCAGTTTATACCTGGAATGGCAATTAAGGTTGCTGGTAGAAGTATTATAGGGTGTCCTAGGAGAGAAAATACATGGATGTGCTAGATAATTCCTTTTATCTTAGGATGCTGTGGGAATTATAAGCAAGAGAAGGTTGGCCATGATTTTTGGATGTTAGAACTGAATCTCTTTTCTCTATTTGTTTTACCTCACTGTAGGTCATAATGCTTCCTTGGTGCTGCCTCCACTGACTGGGGCACCACTCTCTCCCCTAAGCTCACTCTTTTTCTTGACCTAAGTTGCCATGACTGACCCAAGATGACTTCTTGAGTCATGAGTTGAACAGTGTAGGCTAAGTGTAATTAGATCTCAAAGGAGAGAACAAACACACTTCTCAGAGAAAGAAATTCAGCAAGCCTATAAATACATGAAGAAATGCTCCACATTGATAGCCATCCGTGAGATGCAAATTAAAACAACACTTAGATACCATCTCACCCCAGAAAGAATGGCTATCATGAAGAAATCAACCAGCAATAAATGTTGGAGAGGCTGTGGAGAAAAAGGAACACTTCTCCACTGCTGGTGGGAATGCAGACTGGTACAACCATCATTGAAAGCGGTGTGGAGGCTCCTTAAAAACTAGAACTGGAGCTGGGCGTGATGGCGCATGCCTGTAATCCCAGCACTCGGGAGGCTGAGGCAGGAGGATCGGTGCGAGTTTGAGACCAGCCTGGGCTACAAAAGTGAGCTCAAGGCCAGCCTGAACTGCATAACAAGACCCTGTCTCAAAAACAAAACAAAACAAAACTAGAACTGGAAATTCTGTTCATCCAGGTATCACCCTACTGGGAATTTTCCCAGAAGAACTGAAAACATCATACCATAGCGATATCTGTGCACCTATGTTTATAGCAGCCCAATTTGTAATAGCCAAATCTTGGAAACAACCAAAATGCCCATCATTTGAAGAATGGTTAAACAATTTTTGGTATTTTTATACAATGGAATATTACTCATCTGTAAAGAATAAGTTTGAAGACTTCATATATAAATGGATGTATATTGAACATATGCTCATTTGTTTTACTTTTTTATTGTTTAAATTTAACAATGGTTATATTACATATTTTCATCATCAGATCAGTTTAGATTAATACATATAGGTATATAAGATTGATCAAACAATTAAACATTAACCTTTCTAAATCCACATTAGTTTTTTTTTTTTTCTTGAACATATACTCATTAGTGGAATAAACCAGATGTACATGTGTAAATATTGTATAGTCTCCCTAATATAAGAACGTTAAAGAAGAAAATAAGAACTTAAGGGCATAACACAGCTGAATGTGTTATGGATTAAACAATGAAGTGACTGGAAGCAGATAAAGGAGAAAACATATCAAGAGCAAAACCAAGCCAGGTGTGGTGGTGCATGCCTGTAATCCCAGCATTTGGGAGGCTGAGGCAGGAGGATCGGTGTGAGTTCAAGACCAGCCTGGGCTACAAAAGTGAGCTCAAGGCCAGTCTGAACTGCATAACAAGACCCTGTCTCAAAAAGACAAAAAAAAAAAAAAAAAAAAAAAAAAAAAAAAAAAAAAA
>PVJA010029479.1:0-26617 GCA_004027025.1 Myocastor coypus
CAAGAGAGTCACTATCATTGCCTTTGTTGTACGCAGGTGAAACAGGAACCAGGGAGGGCAAGATGACAGTTTCCTTGGCTGGAAAGGTCCATGCACCAGAGTCCTGTCAAGTTGTGGAAAAACTACCCCATGTTCTGTCGGTTGCCATAGCCCCGTGGGTGGGTGTCCTTCCACTCATCCCACTCCCGTGCTCTCTGGAGCACCTTCTCATCATCTTCTTTCTCCTTTTCTTCACTGTCCTGTTGCTCAGCCACTCTCTGGAAGTCAGGCTTAGCTGGAAAATAAGAAAGAAGGGATGATAGTGAGAGAATGCTAAGAATGTCATGAGCTTACTTCCACTCTGAACACAACGCAGGTAGGAGTAATACAGCTAGCAGCTTGGTCAGGGCCCAGCAGAGATGGGGAAGGGTCCTTCTGTTCCTTTGTATATTAGTGCTAAATAATGACAGTAAGAAAAGTTGTTCTGGTGACTTTTATAAGGGACGAAAAACACAAAAGGCACCCACCCTCTCCAGAATGAACTGCATTTGGGGACATAATTTTTTCTAAAATGGCCACCAACTCCTGTTCCCAAAACAAAAACATCACTATCAATAAAAGTAAAATCCTTAACAACCCACCAAAGGAAAATATTAATGAAATACTAGGGAAGTGGGATTACAGGTGATTTTTCCTCTTCTACTAATTTCCCTTATTACACCTCTCTGTGTGTATGTGTGTATACCAAACCCAGGGTCTTCACACTAATCTATATTTTCAGTCCCTTTTTGAACTTTGAGACAAGTTCATAATACACTGGTAAGATGCACTGGTAGGCTCAATCTTGAAATCCTCTTCTCAGCCTCCCAGACTGCTGGAATTACAAGTGTGCATCACCATTCCTGGTCTCATTATATACACTTTCCATTGTGTGCCTAAAATTAAAAACCATGGGACAGTTGGACCTACCAGAAAAGCCTACCTGTTTTGTATGTGCTAAGAACAGATTTTGAGGTCTCAATGTCACTTACTAGGCAGAGTACACTAAAAAGAAGTGAACAAACTGCTATCACCCTCTCTTGCATTGTTTTTCCTTTGTGAAATTAACCAGCATTTTCCTGGCTGGTATTCTTTTCTTCTTTTAACTTCATTATTATAAAATAAAAAGTACTGGAAACAACTCAAACATATTTAAAAAATAAACATGTTTTTACAAGGAGGTCATACAGCCTCAACTTGAGTCAAGAAATAGTTCTGCAGCCTTCCCAAGTGTTTCCATGTGCATAATGTGATTCTTAAGCCCTCTCTCACCATGCAAAAGGAACCACTATACTACTTTTCATAGTAATAACATCCAAGTGTGCATTTCTAGAAACTTGCCCATTTGTACTGTGTTAATTTTTAAAAAATGTAGTCAGTACAGCATCTATAGGGTCTCACTATGTAGATCAGACTCATAGTCATCCTCCTTTTTTCAGCCTCCTAAGCACTGGGATCATAGGCACACACTACCATACCTGGTCTCAATCAATGTCTCAGTGTCCTCCAGAGGTGAGGATGGCAAAGCCCACCAGGGATTGAATGCCAGTCCCTGCATCTGCCTAAGCAGGTGCTTTAATCTGCTGAGTTATCGGGCCAGCCCTTTTCAATGATTTCAGTAGAGTTCAAGAGCTATCTCTATAATCCAATTAAAAAATTCTACCACCTCCAAAAGATCCCTTGTGTCCATTTGCAATTAATTTTCATTCTTTCCCTCCCTCCAGCCCAGGGAATTGCTAATCTACTTTCTGGCTCTATAGATTTGCCCATTTTGGACATTTCATATAAACAGTGTAGCCATTTGTATCTTGACTTCATTTAGCAGTGTTTTTAAGGTTAGTCTTTCCTATTTAAAAGTTTGAAATCTTTTTTAGCTATCAGGTTTCCTTTCCATTCCTTACAAATATTCTATTTAAGAAGCTGGTGGAATCTTTAGGATGTGGGGGCCTTACGAGAAATCTTAAAATTTCAAGGACATGTTTCAACCAGACAGTAGGACCTCACCCTCTTCTCTCTGTTTCCCAGCCATCATGAGGTGATGAGCTGTGCCTTGCTACATGCTCCCAATTCTTATGTTCTGCCTCACCACTGGACTAAACACAATGAAGCCACCCAACCAGTGACTGAAACTTCTGAGGCCATGCATCCACTAACCTTTTCTTCCTTTTAAATTTATTATTTCAGCAGGGGCCAGGGGTTTGATTCCCAAGTCTGCCATGTGCACTGAGGGCACACTGAGAAGGAAATTGAGACTGAGCATGGTGATGTGCACATGTAGTCCCAGCTCTTGGGAGGCTGTAAACAGGCACATCACTTAGTCCGATCTAGTAGTGAGACCCTGAGCACACTGTAGGCCCTTCCCCTCTCCAAAAAAATAATATTTCAGGTATTTCCTGTACCAATGGAAGTTGATTAACAGTGATATCAGCAGTTATTTATAGTCAATCCCTAGAACTATTACTTTACTATGGATTTCAAAAAGTGATATTCTAAACTGCAATTATTTTTTTAATTAAGTGGAATACTTTTATAAAGAGGAGATTCCTCTATTACTATGGAGTCAGGCAGTAGAAAAGATGAATACATTGGGGACCAGTGAGATAACTCAGAGGTCTAAAGCACCTGCATAGGCAAGCTTAGGCAAAATGCAGGGACCACAGTTTGATCCCCAGAACCACATGCCATACCAGCCTCACCCCTCATGGTGGGCTGAACAGGCCACAAAAAAAAAAAAAAGATGAAGTTCTGAAAGTTCTCAAACTGTTTCATTGCTATTTTATCTTTTCTCACTAAAATGAATTTAAAAAATAAAAAATAAAAGATGAATACTTGATTTCTTCCTACCACTTACCACTTCTCAAGAAAGGAAATGGGTGCCCAGTTATACGAATTTGGTTTTGTTTCAAAATATATAATTATGGGCTTAGAGATTAGAAAGATTTGGAGAAGTCACCTGAAATAATAGATCTGAAATGCCTTATGCTGTTTTGTATCAGAGATCCTGGTAAGAGCTTAAGACTGCAAGGCTGATAGAAATACTTCTGGCAAAGATGAGGCTCAGGGAAGTTCTGCTGTAGAGGAGGACTACAATGGTTGCTGGACTCCAGATGACATGTGGTATGGCTTGGCAGGTTTGCCTATATTTTGCTTGTGTCCAGAGACCATGCCTAAGACTATGATTAAGGGTAGTAGACTAATTAACGTGGAAGGAGAAATTTCAAGGGAGTTAAGTGTTCACACTGTGGCATAGCTGCTGCTGGGGACTTTGAGCAAGATCTACAATGAGAACCAAGAACAAAAGCTCAGCAGGATGATTTAAAATGTTGAGAATGGGGCCAGAAATGAAGCTCAGCAAAACTGTGGACTACAAAGGAATAGCTGAGGAGATCTTGATTGCTAAGGAACAGAATGTAAAAGGAGGCTAAGGGCATCACAAGAAGCAATGAGTCTCCACCCCTTGCAGCTTCAAAACTGTAAAAGTGAAAGCCTCTGCTTTGAGGAGGAAGTCATGGATTACTACATTCCAGAATGGCACTGACATCAATCATGTTCTAAAAGAGCAGAAGCAAGTTCTGATGATGAAAATATGCAATACAACCAGTGTTAAATTTAAAATAAATAAATAAATACTTTGGAAAAAAATAAAAGAGCAGCAGCATAGAAAATTTGTTCTTCAGAATAGCATTCAGAATACCCAATGATCTAGGCAGTTGAACCCCAGTACTTCTGCTGGTAGCTGACCTTGGTATCATCCACATGGTGCTGGTCTTAGGTGCATGCAAATGCAGGAGTTGCAAGGTTATAAATGCTTCCAACTTGATTTCAGAAGGCCTTGAAGGCCATTCAGTGTGCTCCTGAGAGGGTCGTGTGTGCAGCTGTTAGTGTGAAACTCAAGGTGCAGTGGAGACCCCAAAGTTTGGAAAAGCCAGGAACCTGAATTATCCAAGGAAAGCTATAAAAAGGGAGCAAAACAGGCCTAAAGAGGAGCCATGGGAACAATAAACACCAGAAGTGCCATGGTACAGAGTCACACAAGCCCTTTGTAATTTATAATTTGCCACAGAGTGCTTCAGATGCTGGACATAGACCTACAGGATTTAATGTTTGCTTTGCTGGATTTTAGACTTGCTTTGGTCCTAATCCTTTGTATTGTCCATTTGTAACTTTCCTTTGTATTCTCTATTTATAACTTTTGGGATGAAAATGTTTATTTTTGTGCTGTTGAATGTTAGAAGTGTAGTTTTCCTTTGTATTGGGGTTTGCCACTAAGAGCTTGCCTTACATCGCAGAGATTTGGTATGTAGACTTTTCAGCAATGCTAACACTGTTAGGACTTTGGTACCTCTCAGAAATGGATTAAATGCCTTTTACATAAAGGGATGTACATGAGTCTTTGGAATGTGAGGAACAGAATGTTATGATTTTAATGCAATATAATGTTGGTAAGCTTAATACTGTTCTTAAGCATTTTGAAACCTGTTATAATGTTCAAGTTGTAAAACGATAATAAGCAAGTCTTTGTGTTTGGAAACGGTTTAAACAAATGTGCCTGGTTGCCAACCTGACAAGAGCTGGATTGTAATGGTTAATACACTATGTCAAGTTGAGAAATTTAGAAGCTTAACTAAGTAACTCAGCAGTTCTACATCCTATGGTATAGGACACACACTTAAGGCTCTAAGATTTTGTTCATTGCATCTTTTTGAAAAGTTTAGAAGTTTATCTATATGACTCAGCAGGGGACCAGTGTCCTCACTTTGTAAACACCCTGAGCCTCTGCAAAAGGAGGGCAAGGAGATGACATGAGTGCTAAGCCCACCACAGGATAACTGGCAGCATAAGGCACAAAAACAAGCTTGTCTCCTGCCCACCTCTGTTCTTGTTTTTGCTGTCTGCTTCTGCCCTGAACAGTTAGTTGCCCATGCACCACACCACCCTGCCTTGGAGCCAACTCATTATGGACTGAAACCTCCACAAACTGTAAGCTAAATAAACTTTCCTTTCTTGATTTTAGGTATTAGGTATTTTGTCTCAGCAACAACAGAAAAGTAACTAAGACATGGGCTTAAACATATGTGACACGTTTCAACCAACTGAAACGCTTTCTAAAAGAACTCTAAAAACTTTAACATTGGAAATTTTAAATTTACAAAAAAATTGAGATCATACTGTACCCAATTTTCCCTATTGTTAACATATTAGTATAGTTTATATATCACAACTAATGATCCAATACTGACACAATATTGACAACTAAAATCCATATTCTTTGATTTATTTTTTACTTGATGTCCCTTTCAGCTTCAGGATCCTATCCAGAATACCACTTTACACTTAATTAGCTATCTCCTTAGACTTCTCTAGGCAAGGTAGGATGGTTTCTCATACTGTACTTATTTGTTTTTGATGACCTGGAAAGTATTGGAGTGTTAAGCAGAAATTTTATAGGACATTCTCAATTTGGGGTTGCCTGTTTTCCTCACAATTAGACTAGGGCTATAGGTGCTGGAGAAGAAGGCCACAGGGGTGAAGAGCTCTTATCACATCACATCAAGGGTACACGTTGCTGTCAGCCTTATTTATGACTGATAACTTTGTAAGGTACCATTTATAGGGTCCTCAAATATAGTTACTTGTCCTGCCTTCCTTTTCTTTTGACACAGGAGTATTTTAATTTATTAATTTTAATGAAAAGAAATAGCAATGTGACAGTTTCACAACAGGTTAGTAGGAGAGTTCCAATAATTAATGCATTGCATACTGTCTTCCTTTTCTATAGTCACTAGAAGCATTATGTTCCATTTTCTTGAAGCAGGAGTATCTATGTAAATCATGATTTATCGCAGGTTTGATCTGAGACTATATAGGAAATTCATTTCTTTAAACTCATTCATTAATTTATTTAGTCACTTGTTTCTATCAGTATGGATTTGTAGGTATTTATTGTATGCCCTAGTATAATGCAGACTGTTACTTTCCTGCTCAAATTCCTTCAGTTTGGGCTGAGTAGGCTCATTTCAGCTCTCCTGTTCCTTTACTACCTCAATTTTTTTTAGCTTTTTTTTTTTTTTGAGCTGTTCTTTATTTAATAGTACCACAAGATGTTTTAGGCTCATCTTGCATATTTCCTGCTCTAGCCCTAGAATTAGCCACTTTTTAAAAAATTTTACTTTTCTTTTTTTGTTTCAGAACTTTTGTTTGTTTATTTATTTGTTTTTATGGCTGGCTCAGCCTGCCCTGAGGGCAAGGCTGGCACAGCATGTGGTGCTGGGGATCGAACCGCGGTCCCTGTAGCTGCCTAAGTTTTCCTAAGCAAGCACTTTAGACCACTGAGCCATCCTGCTGGGCCCTAGCCACTTAAGGTACCTTGGTTCCTTTATTGATAAGACAGTATTAGAAAACAAGATCTGGAATACCTATGAAAATACTAATGACTTTATAAAATTAGAAAAAAATCCAAAACTGTACACAGAACCATTAAAGAAGTGTAAAGCAATCTTGAAAACAAAAACAACTGATCGGGACTACTGTCTGAGTTCAAAATATACTACAAAACAACAGAAATCAAAATAGCATGTTGAGGGGGGAAGTGGTGGCACACATCTGTAATCCTAGCACTCAGGAGGTTGAGGTAGGAGGACTGCTGTGAGTTTCAGGCTACGTTGGATTACAAAATGAGTTAAAGGCCAGCCTGAATTGCATAGCAAGACCTTATCTAAAAAAAAAAAGACAGAAACAACACCAGCATATCACTAGCATAAAAACAGATGCACAGAGAGCCTAAAAGTAAATCCATGAAATTACTAGCCAAGCAATCATCAAGAAAGGTGCTAAGAACATGCACTTGGATATCTACCTGCAAAGAAATGAAAATAGAGCCCTATCTTTCACCAGTCACAAAGTATACTCAAAATAGACTAAAGAGGTAAATAGGAGTCATGAAGCTATGAAATTACTAGAAGAAAACATGGGAGAAACACTTCAAGATATTGGAATGGGCAAGCACTTTTTGGACAACAGGTAAACAACACAGGAAACAAAAGTAAAAACAGATAAATGACATGACATTAAACTATAAAGCTTCTGCTCAGCAAAGGAAACAATAAAATCAAGAGATAACATACAGAATGGGAAAATGTAAGTGACATATCTCATAAGGAAATGAGTCTAGGACCATACTGCTCTAAATGCACCTGATCTCATTTGATAAGTAGGTAATGTCCAAAAAATATAAGGAACTTCAAGAACTCAATAGGTAAAAGCCTAAAGAATCCAATTTAACATGGATAACAGTTCTAAACAGATTTTCTCAAAAGGTATATAGGGCCGGAAAGAAATAGTGGAATATGTGTTTGCCTGTCAAGCACAAAGTCCTGAATTCGATCCCTGGTACTGAAAAAAAGGGCATATAAGTGGCCAGCAAATACATAAATATATGTTCACATCACTCATCAATAGGGAAATGAAAATCACAATTGCAATGAGATATTACTTCAGCTACAATGACTTAACAAAAAAGACAAATGATAACAAGTGCTAGTGAAAACGCAGAGAAAAATGAGCCCTTGTACATTGTTGGTGTGAATGTAAATTAGTATAGCAACTGCAGAAATACTGAGGTTTCTCAAAAATGTAACAACAGAATTACTGCATGATCCAGTCATCCTAGAACTGGGCATTTATCCAAAGGAAACATAATCAGTCTGTTGAAGAGAAAACTGCCACGTTTATTGTAGAACTTGTTACAGTAGCCAAAAAATCCAATCAATCTAAGTGGCCATCTATTGTGGAACAGATAAAGAAAATGTGGTATATATACACGTGGGAATGTTATTCAGCAACAAAAATGATGAGATCCCATCACATGTGACACCACAAATTAAACTAGAGATTGTTACTGTAACTGAAATAAGCCAGGCAGACAAAGACTAACAGCACATGATCTCAGTCAACTGTAATCTAAATGTCATCTTACAGGATTTAAGAGTAGAATGGTGTTTGGTAAAGGCTGTGGAGCATGGCAAAGGTGGAAAAGGGCTGTTTATTGTATATTAAGTGAGTTAGGAAGACTAAGCTCCTGCTTAGGCAAGCACAGGGACCGGGGTTTGATCCTTAGGATCATATGCCACACCAGCTCCACCCCTGGGCGCACTGAGCAGGCCACTGAGTCTGGGTGTGGTGGCATGTGCCTCACACCGCACACCTGTAACTCTAGCGCTGAGGAGGCTAAAAATGAGAATTGCTACGAGTTTGAGCTGTAATAGTGAGATTCAGTACCAAATACATAAATTTTAAAAAAAGTTAGTTATAAAAAGTGGTTCTGGTATTCTAATGTGAAGCAGGGTAAGTACTGACAATTTTAATGTACCCTATATTTCAAAAAAGCTAGAAGAAAGCTAGTGTTCTAGCTTATGATATAATACTTGCCAAAAAAGAAACCCTGGGTTCCATCCCCAGGACTCAAAAAACAGAGCTACCAAAAAGGACTTTGAATGTTTTTTATCACAGAGAAATAACAAATTATGTATGCATGTGGAAATAGATATACTGATTTGAACATTATATATAGTGCTGAAACATCATAATGCTCCAAAAGTATACAATTTTATGACAATAAAAAATTTTAAATTAAATAAACAATTTTTAAAAAATCACAATTTGGCCACTAAATGTACTCACTGCTACTTGTTTCTGCTGTGTGTGCCACTTGGAATTAACCAAGAGCTTTATGTTTGGAAAGCGGGTTACTTCTGAGCTATATCCCTAGCCCCCAAATATCCTTCTTAAAACCCAACTGGTCAATGGAAATTAAATTGGCTCCTGACTCCTCCTGATATAACCTTAGTAATCTTTGAAGGCTCCTTCCCTAGTTCTCATACCTAACCGTTCTAAACTCATTTCAGATACATCCTATCCTATGCCTGGAATTAATCTAAGATATCCTCATTCTGTCTTAGAATGGAATGGAATCTTCATGCTACCATCTAGGCTATATTCATTGCTACTGGACTAACTCTTATGTTAAGCCTTAGTTTTTGTTGTGTTTTGACACAGTCTCATTCTATATAATTCAGGCTGCCCTCAAACTCACAGTATTTCTCCTGCCTCAGTCTCCTGAGTGCTAGGATTACAGTACAATGCCCTGCTTCTAAGTTTCTTTGGTGAATAGAGAGACGGTATGTGCTTTTACTTTTAAACATGACTTTTCATGAGATCATATACAGTAATAGAACGCTTTCTGTTCTTAAATCTTTAGGATATCTTATTATTATGTATTTTTGTGACATAAAATAGAAGTATCAAAAAATTAAAAGTAACCTAAGTATCTTTTCTTTATCAGTAAATCACCTGCTGTGTTTGCTGAGATGTCCATGGTATTTTTTCTTTTAAGTATATTAAATTTATTAGAATGTGTCTTTTGGTCATTTGGGGTCAAAATTGTCAGGTATACTGTGCGCTTTTTCATATAAATTTTTTTAAAAAATTTCAATCTCTGGGGAAATTTCCCTATTATTAGTTTTCAGCACTTACTGGTTTTGCCTTACCTTGGTTTTTTTGTTCAGATACTCTATTCATATGCCAGATCTTTGCTGTCTTTAATATGTCACTCTACTTCAAATCCTGTCTATTTCCTTAGTTTTTAAAAACATTCCATTTTTGGGGTTGAGGAGATAGCTCAATGGTCTAAGCACCCACCTGGCAAGTGCAAAGACCCAGATTCTGTCCCCAGACTGCATGCCATGCTAGCCCCGGGCGCCATGCTGGCTAGCAAAACAAGGCATGATAGTACACGTCTGTAATCCCAGCTTTGGGGAGGCTGAAACAGGAGAATCACTACGAGTCTAAGCTGTGCAGTGAGACTCTGCACCAAATAAATAAAAGATTAAAACAAAAAGGAAAAGAATTCCATTTTTACTTTAGTAGGGCATCTTTTTGTGTTTAGTCATTCTTTAGCTTTCTCTTCTGAAATGATTCCTTTCAAAAATTTGTTACCACACTTCTAAATATTTGTAACCTATTTTATGTGGTCTCTCCATGTTGTCATTTTCAGGATACCTTCTGACTCATTTAAAAATATTATGTTCAAAGTAAGCAGATTTGTTCTGTTTTTTTGAACATACCTTTCTGGACTGTTTTCAATTATCTTTTCCCTCTTAAAATACTGCTGTGTAAGATTTAATCTTGATTTTCTGTTCATTTTAAAAAATAACTTTCATAAAATTTGTACACTAAAAGTGGATTCAATGGGGTGTGGTATATTCTGAGTTGTACAATTGTTATTGCAATATGTTCATTTAAAATTTTGTTTTAGTAGTATAACTGTGTGTAATGCATATTTACATCCCTTGTGCAGAGGTAGTACATGAGCATAATAACACTCTAAATTCTGTTCACATCCCCCTTTCCTCCCCTTCCTCCATCTCGATTTTTTTCACATTTGACAAAGATCTCCCTACTTCCTATATCTTTTATTTTGCTCTCTATTTATAATTTGGTTTTCTCATAAAAGAACATGAGATGTTCTCCTGACTTTTTGGAAACTTGTAGTTCAGGGACGCTTTTCAAACTCCACAGTAGCCTCGTTTCTGTCGTTTTTACATAAGTTAAAGAAATAGGGTGACTTGCTTCAAATTCCTGATTTTGTTCTCTCCTACTTTTTCCAGGAGACTTCTCTTTTTTTCTTTTGTATAGTTTCTGACCTCCTTAACTTCAATTCTGTTGCCAGAAATTTCTCGGCAGTGTGTTACCCTGTCCTGGAAGGAGAGCTGGTAGATTAATTACCAGTTTAGAAAAGATTATAAACTGCTCTATCCCTTTCAGATTTTCTGTGTATTGGTCCCCTATATTCACTCATTTAATTTTTACTGGATGATGAAACTCCTCTGAGCTTCAAGGGATTACACTGGAATGTCATACTTTGTAGTGAATATGCTATTTTGGAATTTTATTTGTTAGATCTTTCAGATAGTTTCCTATAGGTACAAACAATCTGTTTATACTGTGGTTAAGGTTGATTTGCCCCTACTTGCTTTTATTTTGTGGTTCACGGGGATACATTGAGAGCTATTTTCATCATAATTATAATCTATGAGGCTTTTGTTTTTAGCATTTTTGAAGTACTTCATGTGGAAAAGTACAAAAGTACAAGTCTAATTTAACAAATTTTCACATGCATTGAACATGCCCATTATCAGTACCCAAATTAAGATACAAAACAGATTAAGATGCTTCCTCCTCAGAAGCCCCTTCAAGTCCAATTCCACTGAGTGGCATGCAGAATTTTTAAACTTTATATGAATGGAATACAATCTGGCTTTTAAACTCATAATGGGCTTGCAAGATTCTGCTATCAGAAGTATAATTTAATTTTACTTCGACATAGTAGTCCACCATGTGAATGTATGAAAATTTACTCCTCCACTTCAATATTTATGAGCATTTGTGTAGTATCCACTGTGGGCTCCTACAAATAATTATGTTATGAACAATTATGGTCTCGTTCAGCTTAAGATACATATTGAGGAAACAGTCAAGTCATGGAGGTATACACATGTTCAATTTCCATAGGTTACAACACCATCAGCACCTCTAGACTTTCCCTTTCTTGTTTCCTTTATTTACTCTGGACTTACTTTGTTCTCTTTTCTCTCAACTTACTAATGCAGAATCTTAGGTAGTTGATTTTATCTCCCAGTTCCATAATACTTGGGTTACAGTTTCTCTCCTATAATTTCTTACCTTTTCATTCATCACAAGAACTTTTTACTCTGTTCTTAAGGAAAAGAAATAATGGCCATGTAAAGCCCTTATCTGAATTATCTTAGGGTTGGTACACATTGATTGCCTTTTGCTTCAAATATAAGTCACGTTTTTCTGGATTTTTTCATATCTAGTAGCTTAAGATTGAATTCCAGACCTTGTGAATAATACATGGGTAGTTCAACTTAGGACGTCTCAGTTCATTTTTTGACTGTACAAAGATATAAGTGATACCTATTCAGCTGAAACTTCTCAATTTTAAATTTTGATCCTTTCCCATGCTAACCATATGTATGTAGTATAATTCTGTTTATGTTGGATGGCAGGAGCAAACCATGGCAACCAGTCAGTCATGAGATCACACAGAAACAATCCATACTTCAGAGTGCTGTGTCACTAAGCTATGATGATAGGTTAGGCATATTAAACCCATGTTCTTTTTTTTCATGATTTAATATTTTTATTATTTAAATTTAACAATGATTATATTACATATTTTCGTCATCACATCAGTTTAGATTAATAGATATAGGTATATAAGATTGATCAAACAATTAAACATTAACAATTTCAGTAAACATTACTTTTTTTTTCTTTTCCCCTTTCTTATTTTTAAAAGTTGACACATTGCATATTGTCCTCACAATAGTTCTACAGAGCACAGTGTGTGGGCATGACCCACCTCCCGATTGATGTTGCTAAGAAGAAAAAAAAGAAAAAAGAAAAGAAAAGAAAATTCTTCTCTCTGGACTAAGAGGAAGCAGATGCATACACAGTCAAATGTTCTGCAATTGCAGTGGGTCACCAGTGAAGCTTGTAATGTTGGAGGCTATTGATCTAAGCCTCCTAAAGCTCATCTCACCAATCTAGCTCTGTGTTTCATGCATTGTAGTTAAGCTTTTTTTTTTTGCTGGGTGATCAAGGGCAAGTCAAAGCAAGACCTGTATAACAAAACATTCACTTTTTGTATCTTCCAAGGTGAAATCCCCTCAGGATTAAGTTTGGGACCATATACAGTACTTTGTAGAACTGTTGTTAGTGTCAGCCTTCGTGATGAGTCATGGCCATTGCTTGGCCAGTTTGTTTTCTGTGAAAGCCTGAGAGAATGTTTTCAACTTACAACTTTTTCAATTTATGATCAGTTCGTCAAGATGTGCACCTATCTTAAGTTGAGGAGCATTTCACTGTTTCACTCCTCTAGAGCACAGATTTTTCATTCTAGAAGGCAATTAACTTGTTTAGAACAAAAATGCTAAGTTCTATCTTGCGTGGGGAAATAGTTGAGTTCTTCATTGAGTTATTTTAGTCTTAGCTAAGGTGCTTGGAGAATCCACTCTGTAAACAGAATTCAGGAGTCAGCCAGAGATTTTGACATGGTTCCTACATGGAAGTATGGCTTTTCCTCTGTAGTTTTCTCCTCATTAGGATATTATCTTTACTTTTGACTTGCTATAATCACTCTGAACACAGTTCTCATTTGTCAACCAATAAGATCACACGTTTCTACCTACATTTCAGTTAGTCTGTTTCACAGAAACTGCACTCTGCCCACAGGTGAAAAGGAATAATAAAAAACCAAAATAATAGTAACAGGAAACTTTCAAATGGCTACTCTTATCTTTTGTATTCTAAAGTGGAAATAATATTTGAACTAGGCTTATGAAGGTCTACATTTAAATCTTAACCCAATCACTTACTAACTATGGAATGGACAATCAGCTTTCAGAGATCATGTTCTTACTTGATTTTCTTTTTATGTATTTAGTACAGGGTCTATATGGTCTAACTACATAGACTAGACTTACAGTGATTCTACTGTTTTCAGCCTCCCAAGTGCTAAGACTACAGGCATGCCCCACCTCACCAGTCTCATTCACCATCACAACATACCCCAGTGACTGGACCAGCACAGCATGCCAGGGATTGAACTCCAGTCCCTACATCTGCCTAAACAGGCACTTTAATGTGCTGAGCTATCTGGCTGGCCCATGTTCTCACTTTAAGATGGGAATAAAAATGTCTGCTTTTAAGAGAGTCAGAAGAGAAAAGAAAACTGAGCTTCAGAGAGGCTGGGTGATATGCCATTTGCTAAGTGGCAGGAAGTGGACTGCCCACCCCAGTTGTATCCATGGTGGTTCTGCCCTACCATACTGCTTTCATCTTTCTGATACCAGTCTTTCTTTTTAACCTTTTCACTTTTTTAAGAACAGTATTTGGTATAGGGTCTCACTATGCACCTCGGACTCACTCGTAATGATCCTCCTGTTTTCAGCCTCCCCAGTGCTGGGATTATAGGCATGTGCCACCATGCCTAGTCTTGGTAGCCAGCTGAGCATGCCCAGGGGTAGGGCCAATGCAGCATGTGTTGCTGGGGATCAAACCCCAGTTTCTGTGCTTGCCTAAGCAGGCACTTAGTCCATTGAGCTATTTTGCTGGCCCTAAACCTTCCACTTCTGAGTTCCTACTCTGATCCCATCCCCAGTTGGGCACCAAGAATGTAAGAAGTCAAAATCCCCGTTCTCAAGCAATTTCAAGTGCCACTCTCTTCTCAGTGTTGAGTTCCTTATACTTTAGTCTGCTTTTACTCAGCTCTAGTGTGTCTTTAGGAATTTTTTTTAAATATATTTTGTTCAGTTTGTAATTGCTATTCATATGAGGGTTGGCCTGGTACAGTTTGCTCCACTATTACCAGAAATAGAAGTACCTTACATGCATTTTGGTTTTGTTATCTGGTTGTTGTTTCTATGTCATATGTGGAGAGATCCCAAAGCTATGCTACTAAAAAAAATGTTTTTTTTTTTTTGGGTAATACTGGAGAGCAAATGCAGGGGTAGTGTACCATGGGTCAATCCCTAGCCATTTGTAAAGACAGGGCCTTGCCATATTGTCTAGGTTGGGCCAGAACTTTGAATCTTTCTGCCTTAGCTTCACAAGTAGCTGGGATTTCAGACATGGGCCAGTGTACCTAGTGAATCTTTTCCTTTTTTTTACTCTATCTTCCTTCCT
Source organism: Myocastor coypus (assembly GCA_004027025.1). Lineage (NCBI taxonomy): Eukaryota > Metazoa > Chordata > Mammalia > Rodentia > Myocastoridae > Myocastor > Myocastor coypus. The sequence continues at coordinate 14,785 of PVJA010029479.1, forward strand.
TCTTTTTTGGACTAAAATCTTTCAGTAACTTAGAATCCTTGCCCAGACAGACTACTTCTGTTCCTGTAGGGTGATGATACTTGATCAGAGTTTAATTGAGAGTAAGAAGCTAACAGTACAAGTATTTTCCTCCCGCCTCTTTTTACCTGTTGTTGAGTTGGCTATTCCCTGGTCTGGTAATACTCCATGTTTCTGATGCTGCTCATACCAGTCGCTCACTGTCATAGTTGCCACACTTGGATAACCAGCTCCAAATACTCTGTAAAAATCACATTCTTTTCAGAAAATTAAGCAAAATAACAGGATTAAAAAGGCTCTTCATGTTAAAGAACAAGGTCTGGGTCTATTTCAGCTTTGTTTAATGTCAAGACCTTTCACAAAAAGATAAACAGCCCAGATCACCTCCCAATAAGCAATCTCAGAAACTAATGTCCCATGGAGCAGTGATGACATTGTGGAATGGAATTTACAATGAACTGCTCTAAAAGGTGCCAAAAACAATCTCTCACCACTTTAAGGAATAGCATCAATAACTCAAAATTCAATAATAGGTAAGCAAGAATGTCCTTTTGAGAACTGCATGTAAAGGCATCAAGAATGGCAACAATGAAAAACGTTTTTAAGTATACCATTAGATTCTTTATCTTCCTGCTTTATTAAATTCCTTATCTTTCTAAGAAAGGTAGGTTTGGATGAAGTATCAGGATAGCTAAATATCACTTCCTTTTTTTTTTCTTGAGACAAGTCTCACCGCACAGTTAAGCTGGCCTTGAACTCATGGCAATCCTTCTGTTTCAGTCTCGTAAGTGGTGGCATTACAGGCATGAGCCACTATTCCCAACTAGGATAGTTAATATCATTTTGATGACAGAACAGCCTCTACACATGAAGCTATAACTTTTCCACAAAGACCACTCAGTATATTACTCATGCATTGCCATAAAACCACAAAAACTGCTTACTTGGATTGGGCCTTGTTCCGAGTGAGAATGAAGGATTTAACTGGAGGTCTATCCTGAAGAGATGACTGAGAAGTTGATACCTGAGGAATAAATGAATATCAGCGGTGCATTTGCCATTCTATCCATACTATGATGCAAGCCTTTGTTCTTAAGTTCTGATGCTACACAGCTAAGTTATCATAGGAGTGGGTTCCTCATGCAAGGTTGGGTTGGATCCCCCATCCCTCTCAGGTATACATGGTGTACACATAGGCTCCCCTGCCCACCTTTCTTCTAACATGAGATGCCACAAAAGAAGGTTTGTATTAGATGTGCCCCACTTGACATGGGACTTCCCAGCCTCGAGAAATTGTAAATAATAAATCACTGTTGATTTAAGAAAAAAAGCTTTCAGTGATGTAAAAGGTCAAGGATCACCTGCTCTCTATTACTCTTTAAGATATAACCTTCCCAAGGGAGCCTAAATACCTTGTTACAAAAAAAAAGAAAGAAAGAAAAATTCCCACAGGAATGTTACCACACAATTGCTTGCCTTTAAAGTACCACCTCCAAAAAGGGAAATTCTAAAATCCCCCTCTATGGTCCATCTAAATGCCTTGAGCACAACTTAATGTGCTTTTCCTTAGCCAGGGTTTACATGGAAAAGCTAAATTACTAACACCTCTCTACAACCCCTTTGAGTATACTTTTGCTAGTAACTGTCCAGTACTCTTAGGTATTTTAAAAGTGGATGCTTCTAAACAAAAACAGGAAGGATAAGTTAGCAGTTTGTGTATGAAGGTACACAAAAAGATTCCATGGAACCTTGGCATACTAGGTGCAGACTGAAGCAAAACATGACTAAAGAAAAGGTAGTCACTTGGTTTCTACACCATTGCCAGGACCAATTCCAGTATTACAGAAAAGAACATTTAAAAAATAAAACAAAGCACTGAGTTATAGGATGTTACAGCACAGGTTCTGTTCCCAAATTTTCTGTTCAAGGAGATTAAGGGACCACAGAGGAAAGGGATTGAAGGTATATAGTGTGCCTAAGGAGAATCACCTAGAGAGAAAACATTCTCTTGGGCTTTCACAGAGAGCAAACTGGTCAAGCAATAGCCATGACTCATCCAGACAGCTGACACTGACAACAGATCTACAAAACACTGAACATAGTTCTGAAGTAAATCCTGAGGGGATTTGACTGGCCTTGGGAAATACAAAAACTACTTGTTTTGTTATACAGGTCTTGCTTTAACTTAGCCTTAACCAGCCAGCAGCAAAGTTTAAACACGATGCATACAACATAAAGGTAGTTTAGCATGCTGAGCTGTAAAAGGCTGTAATCAACAGCTTCCAACATTGCCAGTTTCGCCAGTAACCTCCTGCAATTATGGAACATTTGACATGTATACAACTACTTTCTCTCAGATCAAGAGAAGAAATCTATTGTACTAATAACCATTAGAAAATTTATCATGTCTACACCCTGAGCTCTGTATAACTACAATAAGGACAACACTATACATTGTATCTATTATTGGGAATGTACTACTAAGGTGTTTTGAAATTGTGACATTGTAATTTTTTACTAAAATTAATTTTTAAAAAATAAAACAAAAAAAATTAAAAAATAATAAAACAGCACAAAGCAAAACAAACAGATACAAAGCTACTAAAGAAGAGGATAGAGTACAAGTTCCAAGAGCCCAGCTTCAAAATCTTTGAAAACCGGGGCCAGCGAGATGGCTCAGCATTCTAAAGCATGTGCTTAGGCAAGCTTAGGCAACTGCAGGGACCGCAGTTTGATTCTAAGCACTACAAGCTGCACCAGCGCCACCCCCAGGGCAGGCTGCGCTGGCCATAATATACAAAAAAAATTGAAAACTACCCATCTAGGTAAGGGCCCTTACAATGGCTTTAGAATACTAATTGTTCATTTTTTTATCCTTTACCTCAAAGAATTAGGTTGACATTATCTTCAGGGAAGAGCTCCAGGGGCTACTTAGTACAAATTAAATTTGGAAGAGGCTTTTCTGAGAACTTAAATAAATGCCTGTGACTCACTGATAAATTCAATTCAATTCACACAGTATCCCATACCACAGAGCAAGCAGACGCACAGCTTCATTTTTTGAAGCCACAGCTCCAAAAAGAGTTATTTTCAAAGACAAACACAGCTGTGTTACACGAGGTTTTCTTTCCCAGCATTCTATACATGGAGATGTCATTATACTAGTACTAGCCTCCTGCTTGGGAAATTTAGTTATGAACACGTTATTCTGTAAGGTTGTGGTCTAATTCCTCTCCCCACCTAAACACATTCCCTGGTCTTTTGCTTCATCCTTTTTTTAGTTTGTTTGTTTTCTCCTGTTTTGCTTTTGTTATTTTAGTTAAGCACATTTCATCTATAACTTCTCAAAGCCAAAACCACTTTTTATTTCAGTAAAATTTGTCTCCATGACACATCACAAAATTGAAAATAACGACAAATGTGTTACAGATTAGAAAGCACTGGAAAAACTACTATAACCTGAAGAAAAAGAAACTTTAGTAAACCATCAGCCTTTCTACTCATATTAAGATGAATAGTGATTTTTATGAGAGCTTATAATGATTTCAATTTGATTACTTTCCCAAAGAATATTCAAATCACTGACAGCAGCTTTTCTTCTGTGGGCAGTGATGAAGCTTACCTCTCTTAAAGTGTCTTTTTCTCCTAGAATCTTTACTTCTTGGTCAATGCTCTCAATCTCCTCTAAGCTGATTCCAACCCACCACCGCAGTTGAAGGAGGTAATATTCCCGAATTTGCTCATCATCTGCTTGAGCACTTTCCACAACAGATTTCAGTACAGACAATCTATGTTCCACTTCTTTCTTCTGCTTGTATCTGTTTCACAGAAAAGCATTATCCATGAACTTAAAAATAAAAGAGAAATTATTTCAAAAGAAAGCCACAGTAATATTTTACCTTTCCAAATGTCCAGCATGTAGATTTCCACACTGGCAGGAACGCTTATTTTATAACCCAGAGTTTGTTACACGATAGTTTACCAGACTGCAAAGTCACGGAAGGACCAAGAACGACTGAGATAATAACATTCTGAAGCCAGAAATATAAAGATGTGACCTGATCTCAACAAGTCCTGCAATCAAAGGACGAGAACATCTTAGCCATTTGATTCCATCAACTTTTATTTGGCTGAGTGTTTAGTATCACTCAGTGCATCCCCACCAAATGTTCTATTTGGGTTATACAATCAACAAATTATAGAGTCTTAGGGCTCATTTTATCTACCACTGATACAAGAATTTCTTATGAAACAACCTTTAAAAATGGTCTTCTCTTTTCTTCTGGGTAAAACCTTCCCAGTTCTTCCGACTCAGACTCAAAATCATCTTGGCTGCCTTTTTCAGGAGGCACTCTAGCATGATCTATCATAATTCATCAATACCTCCAGAGTGCCTATTGTGGGACAAGTACTGTTCGTGTTGGAAACAACAGTTTATAAAAGAACATCCTTGCTTTCATGAAGTTTTCATTCTAGCAAACTAAAAGGAACAGAAGAGTCAGGTGGTGGTAAGTAAAAAGCATGGTCAAGAGGATAGAGTGACAGTGAGAAAACAGGAGTGCTATTACATACAAGACACTCAGGAAAGATCTCTCTCAAGAAGTGATATCTGAGTAAAGGCTTCAAGAAAAGTAGCAAAAAAAAGCCCTACCAATGTTGAACACTGTTCTAAGAGAAAAATATCAAGGCTCTGGGGAGGGAGAGTACGTGGTCTGGGATATTTGGGAAATAAGGCCGGTGTGGGTGAAATGGAGTGAGGATTACTAGAAAATGAGATCAGACAGGTAGCCAGGGCAATTTTTAGGTTATGAAATCCAAATACCAAATACCATGAGGTATGGAGTGACATGCAAAATCCACTAGAGGTTTCCAAATAGAATACATGACATGCACAGATTTTAAAATGCCACTCTATTGTTTGGAGTGGGGGCTGGGAGACAAAGGTATGCAGCAGGACATAATGAAGAGGATAATGTCACAAACAAGGTGAGACAGTGACTTGAAATAAGAAGGTAGTGTTGGAAGCAGTGAAATTTAAGTTTATTTAAAATACAAAACAAGTCAATTTTACTTACTGGATATGAGGGCTTGAGGCAGAGATGAGTCAAGGAAAAAAATGCCAAGGTTTCCAAGAGAAGTATCTTGAACTGTTTGCCTGGAACCCCACTCCAGACCTCCAGAACCAGAAATTCCTCTGCAGATGTTCACCCAACTCAGGTCTTAGCCTGAAGTCCATGGAATGAAGGGGGTCAGGGGACAGAAAACTTCCTGAAATTTTAGACTGTCCATATACCTTTTCTTTCTCTTTTTCTGAAGAGAGGTCTTAAGAAGTTATCAGGAGTTTGTGATTCAGGAAAAGTCAAGCACCACTGCTCTAGAAACACTTCATTATAAAAGTTTTTTAGTCTCTTCTCCTTTTACTCAAATGAGTAGGCATTTTCTGTTACAAACCTCAGTTATTCCATCATCACAGGAGCCTCCTAAGTGAAACACTACAAAGGTCAATTCCTAGCTCTTGAATGCTATTAGCGTTACTGCTTCAGAATGTTTAATCAGTTCTTTGGTTATCCCTACCCTTTCCTGGAAGGATCTGTGTCACACAGCATACAACAGGAATATGTACAACCCAGGGTAGAGTCTGAAATATTTGCTGGTCCCCTGAGCAAGATGCTCTTACATCTTTTACTACACTCCTTGTGTATGGCTCACACACACTGCTCCCTTTCTTGTTTTCTACTTCCTTGCATCTATGTCTTCACTCTTGCTAGTAAGATAAATGGTCTTGGTGAAGTCAGAGGAAAGTGACCAACACTATCTACAGAGGAGTCTTAGGCCTCAAGAGCCATCAGCCAACAACCACTGTCCTAGACTTTTGTCAATGTCCCAGATTCCCCATGGCACGAGATTACATAAAAAACAATCTCCTATCTCTGTAATCTTTCTGACTCTGGGCAACTTTTCTTGTTTTTTTCCAAGCTGATGAAGAGAGGTAACAGGCAGGCAAGATAGCTCAGGGGTCTAAAGTGCCTGCTTAGGCAAGCTCAGTCAACTGCAGGGACTGCGCTTTGATCCCTGGCACCACATGCTGCACTAGCCCCAACCCCAGGGTGGGCTAAGCCAGCCATAATATAAAAAAAAGTAACAAATTATAAATTTGTGTCAAATGGGTTAACTACAAATTCCTGTGATCAAATTTTGGCTTTTTGTTCATCTTCTATGGAGCTCCATACTGCCACACTCCCAACTAGCTAGAATTCAAGTGTAGTCCACAGAGCCCTATGCACACCTCCTTCATCACTGTCACTGTTACTCCACTTTTCCTATCTGTCTAGTCCCCCCTCACATCTTCCAGGCTGCATTTTCACCTCCCTGCCAGTAGCAGTTACAAATTTTCTCTCAACTGGTTACCTTTTCACCTCCGAAGCGTTTTACCTTTGCTCAACCCATTTAAAAAAAAATGTTTTCAAATGAGAACTTCTTTTTCTATGCTTTAGAGGGTATAGTACAAGAACCAAGTAATTAAAGACCTGAATTAAATCCTACTAACTATAATTTCATCCAAGTTAATTCTTAAAGTCCATTTCCATGTCTTTATTTTTGCCCGTGTCTTTAAAAGTGAGTCGATTTCATGAGGTTAAGAGAATCAGATGGAAAAATGCACATGAAAATGTTTTGTAAGCAGCAATAAAAAAAATTGGCATAGATATTGAGGCTAGGAGGGGCTAGGTGATGCCCAATCTAATAAGTGACAGAAATTGATCATCTCATGCCTGTGAATACAACAAATCTTTTTCTGCTATACCATATTGCCTCCATTGTTCAGATTACTTTGTCTGTCCCTTCCAAAACACCTCCAAGTTCTTACCAAGAGTCAATTACTGGGTTGGGCATCAAGAGATACAATTAGTATACTAAGATACAATTAGTCAAGATCTCTGAGCTTGAGGAGTTCCAAATCTAGAGACTGATAGTTGTAGCGTGATTAACATGAACTAGATGCTACAATGTGGAGGAAGATTCCTAGGAAGAGGCTTCAAAGGGCTCAATATCTGTTCTTTCCCCCATAATTTGGTAAATCCTATTTGTACTTCAATGAGTCTTATACCTCTGCTCTTTATGTTCTTTTTTTTTTAGTACTGGAAATCAAACTCAGCACGTTGCTTGTCAGGCAGCCGATGTGCTGCTGAGCTACATCCCTGGCTCTTTTTTTTTTCCTTCCTCCTTTGGCTTGGCCCAAAGTTTAGTTCTTAGCTTTTTTTCCTTTTACATGGTTTATCTTTGCACATTCACCCATATTCACAACAGCAATGGGCTCCTAATTTTTTTCATCAATCATAAAGAAACCTATTAAGTTTTAGTTGTGTATTTCTATTTATGTAAATGGCTATTCAGTTGTCACTTCAGGACTGAAATCCTGTAAATATCAAACTAGACTCATTACTGACTCAGCTTCTACTTTATTTCTGTCAAAAGAAAGGAGATGGTGCTGATCAACCAAAGTCACATTCTTCAAACATGGAAATTAGAGAATATGTGAAAAAACAGGGTTGAGAAAGAAAAGACATACCATTTAGGAGTTTCATTTACAATGGTCACTGTACCTGAAGTCATGAATGGGGGGACTTAGAGAAAATAATAAGGATTTGAATAGATTGGGTATGTATGTGTGTGTGGCGCTAGAGACTAAACCCAGGCCTTATGCATGCTAGTAAACCACTGAGCTATACCTAATGCTTCTTACAAATGTAATTTCTGATAGCTGTCAGTTTATTTTTATCATTTGATCCTAGTTCAGAGTACTGTTGACTTATTTTTGTCTCTTTTCCCTTATAATTCTATATATATCACCTCTCATTGCAGACCTCTGTCTATATATTACTTGTAGCTTTTGCCAAACTAGACTATTATCTATTCCCGATACATACCCCAATCTACCTGCCTTTGAGCTTTTGTTCACATTGTTTCTCCTATCTGTCAACAGTAAATAATGCTTGAGAAGTTCCTATGGGTCAGGCCCTGTGCTAGGCATAGCACACTGAAGAGGGAAATGACTTCTGCCTTCATGAAATACACAATCTAGCTCAGGAGACAAAACTCAGAAAGACAAAAGACACATGAAACAGTTGCACATGAGATGAGTGCCATGAAAGAAACAGACATGAAGCAAAAAGAATGAAAGGCTGCTCCACAGTGATGTTTAAACCAAGATGTAAAAAGTGACTTTGCTATCTGAACAGCATTCCACACCAAAAAAGATACAAAGAGTCTATAGAAGAGATGTGTCTGTCTAAAGAACTGAAAGACAACACATTTGGCTAGATCTACTAAATAATTGGAGAGACACACAGCAGATCATGGAAGGCACAGCAGTCTATGGTTTGACTCTTTCAGGAGAGATTCTGATGGTCTAGAATGAGATACTTCAGTGGAGATGCAGATAGATAGAAGGATAAGATACCTTGTATAAACAGACTGGATGAAGCAATCTGGAAAAAGGAAGTTGAAACTAACACTTAGGTTTCTTGCCTACAAACATGGGAAAATTGTGGTGAACTTCCTAATATAGTAAATACCTGGGCATAGAGACCCATTTGGGTTCAAAAAGTCAAAGGTTTCTGCTGGGGTTTAGTTCAATGGTAGAGCATTTACTCAGTATGTGTGAGGCCCGAGGCTCAACTCCCAACACCAAGAAGAAAAGTCAGTCAAGAGTTTAACTGTTTGGCATGTTAAGTCTGAGATGTCTCTGAAACACTCCAGAATGCTGGAAGTACTGGTCTGATAATTACAAGGGTTTTTGGCCTAGTGAAATAAATATGGGAATCAATAGCATAAAGATAGTGTTGTATCTGCCAGATACTTTTAAAAATGATCAACTATCACACTTGAAGGCCAAAGAAACATAAGATACCTTCTTCTGTTTGCTTAAATGGACTTTCTAATTTTCTAGATAAACATTTAGGACCAATGCAGTGCCACATGCTGTGAAACTTGCTATTGTAGAAAACAACATTGGGGGGCCCGGCGGGATGGCTCAGTGGTCTAAAGCGCCTGCTTGGGAAATCTTAGGCGGCTTCAGGGACCGCGGTTCGATCCTCGGCACCACATGCTGCGCCAGCCCTGCCCTCTAGGTGGGCTGAGCCGGCCATAAAAATGAGTGAATAAACAAACAAAGGTTCTGAAACAAGAAAAAAAATAAAAAAAATAAATAAATAAATAAAAATGAAAACAACATTGGTATCATGAGCCTTAAGTCAGTCAAAGCTTTTCATCTAGTCACTGATCCTTCCAGATAGCTATCCCAAGGGAACAGCGAGAGAAGTAGTTAAGATTCGGGGTTCAAGACTCTACCAAAAAAAGTTGATTCATAGTATAACTCAGGATAGGAAAAAGTCTAAATATTTGACAACAGATTAGTTTAAATAGTTGTGGTACAATTACAGAATGAAATATTACATAACCATTAAATATTATGGTTACAGAACACATAGGGAAATATAATATTGGGTTAAAAAAAACAAGATTAAAAGCTATATTTACAGTATTATTACAAATTTATGAGCCAAAATAACTGTTTGAAAGAAAATACATAGATAACATCTATGAGTGCTAAGACTAATGCTTATTTTTTATTTTTAAAATATTTTTGCTTTGCTACTTTTACATTTATAATTTCTATTTTTAACCATCTTTAAGACTCAGGGCTGGCAGGACAGCTCAGCAGACTAAAGTGCTTGCTTAGGCAAGGTTAGGCAAGCCCAGAGACTACAGTTCAATCCCAGGTACCACATGCTGCACCAGCCCTGCCCCCAGGGCAGGATGAGTTAGCCACAAAAAAAGGGCTTAGCTTACATGTAGTTACATTCAGAAATCTTCTCATTCCTCCAATCAGATAAAACCATTCCCTTACCTTTCTCCACAAAATTCTATCACTATGGTGTTTATAGTTACTTTTGAATAATTATTTGAATACAAAATTCTGTTTACATGCCACTGCTCTGAGCTTCTAACAGAGGATAGGATACTGAATTGTACTTTGCATTAGTCTGTCCTATATTCCCCCAAATCACTCACTGTCAAACATTATCCAATAACCATACTTCACTACTCTTCACAACCCTTACCTCCTGAATTTACCTTAGTGTTTGGTAGCTAACTGTCTGTCTCCACTACAATAAAGCTCTTTGACTGCACTGATTTTGTCTGGCTCTCTAGTATCTTCAATAGTTCCCAGTAAACAAGAAGATCTCAGTAAATATTTGAGTAAATCAACCAATTTTTAGCTCTCCAGATCAAACTTCACCTCTGAGCTTCATGCTGTCAGACACCTATCCTGCAGGGGTCTTCCAGGGATCAACTCAATATGCACTGACACTGAACGCACATGCTCCCCGCCACCGGATCAGCACACTCTTCCTTGGCTACTCTATCTCAGTGAACTGAACAGACATCCACCTAAATCAGAAACATGGACATCTTCCTTGCTGATTCTATTTCACCTCTCATAATTAGTTCATCAGATTTTCTACAGATTCATCTCTCCTAAATATACTCCTTCTATCCCTCTGTCTGGTGAACTGTCATCACCTGTCACCTAACTGGGCCCAGTGCAATAGTTAAAAATGTAAGAATGACCATGCTACTTTTATATAAGACATATTTTTTCCAGTGGATTCCATTTACCAAGCTAAGCAAGCCCAATCAACCTAAGAACAACTTAAAAAGAAGTTAATATTTATAAAATTCTATGTACTAGATATTATAGTTTTATGTGTTTATCTCATACTTAACCCTAAGAAATATGTACCATTATTACTTAGATTTCACATAGGAGGTAACCTGAGGTGCAGATATGCTAAATAACTTTTTGTAAAGCCTAATGGTTTATAAATAAGCTGGGACTCACACCCAGGTTTCTGATTCTGTAACCTATACCCTTGGCCAAAAACACATACCATCGCTGACTTTAGTTATTCTATCAGATACTGTGCTGAATGCTTTGTATATATTTTTCTTTTAGTCCTCATAAGATATTCTCTGAGGAAGGAGCTATTATTTCCTCAATTTTAGAGCTGGGAAAGTCAAGTAACTTATCTTAGATGATAGGATAATTAAATGATGGAGCTGGGACTCAGACATCTTCCCAAGCTCTTAGCAACAAATCTTTCTCACATTCTAAGTGCACCTTGGTAACAACCCTACATTCTTTAGCACCATTCTTTCCTCCTCTTTCACATTCTCTGTGTCCCAGCATCATTAACTGAGTACCGTTCCACTCCCACATAGCTTGACCCCAGCAGTTTTCTTAACCACTTAACTGGTTAACCTGGGTCACTCATGTAGCACATTTGTTTACATACTGATCAGGTATGTTTTTATCCAGTGAATTCTTGTATTGAATAAATGTAATAAAATTGTTATTTATATTTTTCTGCTGTCTTATAAAAATTAAGGAAAAATATACAATTCGTGGTCATTCTGTATTTAAATAATTGAACTGATAAATAGTTAATGTCAGGGCCCGGCAGGATGGTTCAGTGGTCTAAAGCACCTGCTTAGGAAAGCTTAGGCGGCTGCAGGGACCGTGGTTCGAACCCCGGCACCACATGCTGCACCAGCCCTGCCCTCAGGGCAGGCTGAGTTGGCCATAAAAATAAATAAACAAACAAACAAAAGTTCTGAAACAAGAAAAATAAATAAATAAATAAATATTTTTTAAAAGCTAATGTCCCAGTTGTTTTACTATTGCCATTACTTCTGCAAGCTAACACCCTCCTCTCCTTTTCCTCTGGACAATACTATTTATCTTAACTCCTGA
>PVJA010029480.1:0-18266 GCA_004027025.1 Myocastor coypus
ACCGAAGAAAATGAAATACTTAGGAATCAACCTAACTAAGGAAGTAAAAGACCTTTTCAATCAAAACTATAGTACTCTGAAAAAAGAGATCTTAGAAGATCTCAGGAAATGGAAAGATATTCCCTGCTCCTGGATAGGAAGAACCAACATTGTGAAGATGGCCATACTCCCTAAATTGTTGTACAGATTTAATGCAATTGCTATCCAAATACCATCGACATACCTCACAGAGCTGGAAACGTCATTCCAAAAATTTATATGGAACCAAAAAAGACCCAGAATTGCAAGGACAATTCTCAGCAATAAAGGTACGGCAGGAAGCATTACAATTCCTGACCTAAAGTTATACTACAAAGCTACAGTAATAAAATCAGCATGGTATTGGCAAAAGAATAGACGTGAAGATCAATGGAATAGACTAGAGGATGCAGAAGCAAATACAAACACACTCAGCCACTTTATTTTTGACAAAGGGGCAAAGACAGCCTCTTTAACAAATGGTGCTGGAAAAATTGGCTCTGTACATGCTGAAAACTAAAACTTGACCCTAGTCTATTACGATGCAGGAAAATAAAGTCGAAATGGATTAAAGATCTAAATATTAAAAGTGAAACATTAAATCTCTTGGAAGAGAAAATGAGAGGAAGTCTTGAAGACATCGGAGTAGGCAAAAAGTTTATGGACAGAAATCAAATTGCACGTTTATCACTTGAAAGCAACAACAATTGGGACCTCCTCAGGCTAAGAAGTTTCTGCATGTCAAAGGAAATCACTAACAAAGTGAAAAGACGACACACAAATTTCGAAAAGATTTTAACTAACAAGTACTCAGACAAAGGTCTTCTCTCTAGAATCTGTAAAGAACTAAAAACCATTAGGGTCCCAAAATTCAAAGATCCAATCCAGAAATGGGCATCTGAGATGAATTCTCACTTCTCAGAGAAAGAAATACAGCAAGCCTACAAATACATGAATAAATGCTCCACATCGCTAGCTATTCATGAAATGCAAATCAAAACAACACTTACATACCATCTCAACCCAGAAAGAATGGCTATCATAAAGAAATCAACCAGCAACAAATGCTGGAGAGGCTGTGGGGAAAAAGGAACCCTTGTCCACTGCTGGTGGGAATGCAGATTGGTGCAACCCTTATGGAAAGCAGTGTGAAGGATCCTTACAAAACTAGAATTGGAAGTTCCATTCAATCCAGCTATCCCCCTACTGGGAATTTTCCCAGAAGAAGTGAAAACTTCATACTATAGCGATATCTGTGCACCTACGTTTATAGTAGCCCAATTTGTAATAGCCAAATCTTGGAAACAACCAAAATGCCCATCATTTGAAGAATGGTTAAAAAAATGTGGTATTTTTATACAATGGAATACTACTCATCCATAAAGAATAAGGTTGAAGACTTCATATATAAATGGATATATATTGAACATATATTCATTAGTGAAATAAATCAGACCTATATGTGTAAATATTGTATAGTCTCCCTAATATAAGAACTTTAAAGAAGAAGATAAGACCTTAAGTGTATAACACAGCTGAGTGTGTTATGGATTAAACAACGAAGTGACTGGAAGCAGATAAAGGAGAAAATATATCAATAGCAAAATCATGCACTTATGTACACAGGATGAATCAGATATTGGTCTCAAGAACCTTCAAAAGGTTCATCATATTGATTATATCACAATGTAACAGTAAAATTATGCTTGGAATGCATGTCAGTCTTGTCTTTTTGATGTGTACTGCTCCCGGTGTAAACTCAGTTACTGTCATTCTCTCTCTCAAAAGTAGTACTTGAAAATAAGAGACTGGGCCAAATACCAAAGTGTTTACAAGCTACAATTTTGTATTTCCTTGAATTTCCAAATATTTGTGTCAAAATTGTGTAACTGCTTATATCACATTTATGGAAAGTTATTAGAATGGTCAGAAAATATCAATTCCAAGCTAAATCAAGGATATTTGATACTCAGAAAGCCAGTCATGATAAACTCAAGTGCATATGTTATAGAGTAATAGTATCACAAAGCTTTTCTGTTGGAGGGTTAAGAATGTAAGTTAACACACCAAAAATTGCAGAAAAAGAAGGCCTATAAGGAAAGCCAATATTTTGGCCCTAGCCCTTCAAGGTCAATAAGGACTCAGGATATAAGATAACCTGTGCTGTAATATGTTATAGCTCAGAGATGTCCCAATTTTTCTGGTCAAGATTATGGGACCTCAGAGGAAAGGGATGCATGAAGTATAGTGCATCTAAGGAGAGTCACCCAGAGAAAAACATTCTCTCAGGCTTTCACAGAAAGCAAACTGGCCAAGCAATGGCCGTGACTTGTCCCAAAGGCTGACACTAACAACAGTTCTACAAAGTACTGTCTATGGTCTCAAACTTAATCCTGAGGGGATTTGACCCTGGAAGACACACACACACACACACAAAACAAAAGAAAACAAAACAAAAAAAAGAAAAAAGAAACAAACAAACAAAAAAAAACAACGAATGTTTTGTTATACAGGTCTTGCTTTGACTTGCCCTTGATCACCCAGACGGGGGAAAAAAAAGCTTAATTACAATGCATGAAACACAGAGCTAGATTGGTGAAATGAGCTTTAGGAGGCTTAGATCAATAGCCTGCAATATTACAAGCTTCACTGGTGGCTCACTGCAATTGCAGAACATTTGACGGAGTATGCATCTGCTTCCTCTTAGTCCAAAGAGAAGAATTTTCCTTTCCTTTATTCTTCTTTTTTTTTTTTTCTTTCCTTTCCTTTTCTTTTTTTTTTTCTTCTTAGTAACATCAATAGGGTGGTGGGTCATGCCCACACACTGTGCTCTGTAGAACTATTGTGAGGACAATATGCAATGTGTCAACTTTTAAAATAAGAGAGGGGAAAAGAAAAAAAAATGTTGATTGAATGTGTGAAAGTTTAATTGTTTGATCAATCTTATATACCTTTATATATTAATCTAAACTGATCTGATAATGAAAATATGTAATATAACCATTGTTAAATTTATACAATAAAAATATTTTTAAAAATTTTCAAAAAAAAAAAAAAAAAAGCTCTGTGCATGGACTTGTTTTGGGAACTGAACAGGTTTTCTACAGGATATGTAGCCCTGATGTGAGCCTGAGCCGTTGATGATATAAGGACAACCCACGCTGAGATTTCACCATTGTGCTTCCTTGCCTGGGGGCCCAACTTGTACTGCAAGTTCTTTTTCTACTTTTACTTAGGGCAGATTCGCCCAGCAGAGCCTGTTTCTATCCATACCTACAGTAAAACTTTGTATTGTTTGCGCTTGTCTTGACCAGTTCCTTGCTCAAGACAGAAAGAACCTAGAAACCACCTCCAAAAGCAGAATCCTGCACCTCAAAACCTGGTAATATTACTACTTAAGGCCTTGCTTGCTGTGTCTGCTAATCTAAAGTTTTCAAAAATACAGACAAGTTCACATAAAAATGTAATGTATAACAGTTAACATAAAACTAAAACTTTATTTCAATTTTGCATGTTGCTATACACTAATGTGCAATTAAAGTGCATTTTTATACTGCTTCCAATGAAAACTCTTTGAAATACATTGTTTTCTATTAGTGGCAGGAGCTACCCATATGAATAGAATATTAAGTAAAGAAAATTACAGAAAAAATAGCTATTATAAATTTCCCTCAAGACACAAACATAATTAAATGGTGTATTATTAGGGATACAGCAATACATGATGATGGTTAATTCTTTAATCACTCTATATGACTATATAGAAATGTTTATTTATTTATTTATTTATTTATTTTTTGGCTGGCCTAGCCCACCCTGAGGGCTGATGTGGCATGCGGTGCTAGGGATTGAACTAAAGTCCCCTGCGCTTGCTTAACTTTGCCTAAGCAGGCACTTTAGACTGCTGAGCTACCTCACTGGCCTCAGAAATGTTTATTATAAAAACTGTATGTGTATTTTATAAGGAAAATGACAACCTCAAAGAATGCTTGCTATAAAATATGCAGTGTATTTTTAAATAAAGGAAGGATCCCAGGGTATAAGGCTTTGTGGTTCTCTCAACTTAAGTCAGAAAATGAGATGGAAAAGGACTATGCATGTACTCTGTGGTTCAAAAGCTAAACACACTTCAGGGAGTCAGACTCCCTTGTATAAATATTATGTTTTGTAATCATGACAGTTTATTTGTTCAAAATATATAGGAGGAAATAGTATAAAAATTATTTTCATACAGAACCACAGCACCATTTTTAATTACTATATACCACTGTCAGTATTACCACTGTAAAGTATGTTTAGGCACTGTAATGAGTTACTCAGTGCAGGCCACAAAAATAACCTGGACTCATGGCCTGAACAACAGAGATTTTCTTAGTGTGTAGGGTAGAAGTCCAATGCCATAGTTTCAGTAAAGTGAAGCTTCTCTCTCAGGCATGTAGGTGGCTGCCACCTCACTATGTGCTCATCTGACCTCCTCTCCATGTGCAGGTAGTCAGGGAACGACATGGAGAAAGTACACAAAAGGGAAGGTTAAATTTCAGTCTCCTCTAAGGAGTCACTAATTCTCTCATATCAGGGTCCCACCCTTGTGATCTCCTTTCTCCTGGGCTTCTTCTTATCTCTAAATAGAACCATTCTGGGGAAAAGGAATGGGGAGCACAATCAATACATAATGTGATCACTTTCTAAAATCTGTTACACTTTAGCCATGAATGTATATTTCTTTGTAATAAACACCTATCATTTGAATACAGGATTGAAAGACACATTTTATTTTTTTCAACTTACTCCTAAGTGACTTACCAAAATGGCTTTATCTATTTTACTTGTTACCACTGGTACACGAAGAACAAGTGTTTTCTCACAACAGATACTGGATAGGCTTATTCCCCATCAATTTTAGCAATATTAAAGAAACAATGTATTAATTTCTAATTCCTATATAAATAGGGAATATAAAGATATCATCAATGTTTGTAATGCTTTACTTCAATGGATTTATCTTTTCTTTTTTCTTTTTTTAGTATTTAAAATTTCACATTTTGCCCTGTACTTCTCTTCACTGTTGTCTCAATTACTCTTGTTGCAGGGACAAATACCTGACACTCAAAATGAAGGAAGCAAATGTTTATTTAGCTCACAGTCATTGGAGGTTTCGGTCCATACTCATATGGCTCCAAGGCAGAGTGACACATGGCAGAGAGCAGATGTTCATGGTGGTGGCAAAGAACAGAGAGCAAAAAGGAATAGCAGCAACAGTGGCAGCTAGCTAGTCTCTCTCTCTTCCTTACACTGTAATGCAGAGTACCTGCCCCAGGGCACTCACATCCATAATCCCAGCACTGGATCATGAATTAATTAGAAACTAAAAAAAAAAAAAAAAAATATATATATATATATATATGTATCTCCAGATATATATATCTCCAGATATATATATCTGGAGATATATATATATATCTCCAGAAACTGCCCCATGACTACATGAGGATTTGTGGGGACACCTAGACACAAATCATAACAATAGTCTTTCATTTGGATTTATATTCTAGTGTCAACCTTTGTTGAAGATATTCATTTTCATCTATGTAACCTTCTAACTTTGTAAAATGTCTTGTCACATTCATGTTTTCAATGAAAACATGTTTTCAGTAAATTAAATACTGGGTAGCTCAATACTTTCTATGGGTGGAAAGGACAATAAAATCTGAAAAATAGTTTTGGAATCACTTATCTATAACTATTATTTAGAGGAAAATTAATTTTAATAGCAAATATTATGAGGAGGTTGAAATTGATGTGCATTTGTGAGGCTTAAAGTTTTACATGAAATAAAATCAGCTCAACTCACAATGCATTAATTTGTAACCTGTTTCTCAGCAAGCTTCTAAGAACTGAGAAAACAGCCCTATGCTGATATTACACAAAGAGCAAATGTTACCTGACACATATGTATAATCTTTATACCATCACTTTTTAATCTATCTATCTATCTATCTATCTGAAGCAAGCACTGTCAAAATTTTAAGAAATCTTATTGGTATATGTCATATATTTTACAGTAATTTTAATGTGTGAGTAAAATTTGTACATAATTAAATGTAATTGTAGTTATTTTATGATTTTGAGTAAATCTTATTTATAAAACTCATGTAAGCATTATAAAAGATCACAAATTATACTAATTTTTATCAAAGACTTGTTATGTTAAGAAACTGCCCAAAAGGGTGCTTCAGATCATCACCATGCGCACCTTTACGCAGACTCTTTTTCATCGCATACTTTCCATTATGTCAGCAGGAACACTGTACAACATGATGAGTGACAATTACAAATAATTCTATACTGAATTCTTTTTGAGGGCAATATCAACACCTATCAAAATGTACTCAATTACATTCTTTCAAATTGATTTTAAGTTCAACACATGCTTCTATTTTCAACTTTCCACTATAGATCATCTTGAGCAAGCACCATACATTTTCTTCTTCTACCGAGTATATTCCATGAGAAGTTCTATCTGTACATATTTCACATTTCTCCTCTCTCAATAATCTAACCTGGAAGTGCACACTGGTGGGCGGTGGAGCCACAGGAGCAGGCAGAGCTTAATGTGTAATAAAATCATGTATAGCACTCTTGTGGAATTTTATAATATACTAAAAAGGAGAAGTCAATAAGGTAAGCTTACTAGTATATTCTCAAACAAATGAAACTTCCAGTATAGTTGTTAAAGTTCTTGTTGGAAATATACTTAAGACTACTTTGTGAGATAATATCAACAGATTGGTTTGTGCTTAAAAGGAAAAGCTTAAAACCCACAAAAAGTTCTATTATTTGTTCCCTAAGTACTTCCTGGTTCCACCATATGTAAGACACTATGCAGAACTAGTTATGTAATGTAAAAAAGGACATAGCACACAGCCCTTGTTATCCAGGTGCTCATAGTTAAGACTGAAGTCTTACCTTTAATTAAGCATATGTAATTGAGATTTATTTTTTAGTTTTGGTGTGGAGGACTGACACAGTGCTTCCAGCTTACTAGGTAAATGTTTCACTATTGAGCTGAACTCTCAGCCCCTAAACATATTTGATAATGCATCTGAATAATGGTAACATTTTTACTTATCCATAAACTTGAAATACATATTTTTAAAAAAAATAATGTTAAATTTTATATTTTTGCACCTAAAATATTACTAACCAAGTAATTCTCAATAGCTATAATTCAAGGCTTAGAATGAATGCCTTTGTTTTTACTATGATGGTACTAAAATTGCTCTTTTAATTATAAATAGATGAATTACTTATGAAAAGTTAAGACATTTGTGCTGAAATAATTACATAATCCCTTGAAATAAGTTGGAATAATAACAAGAGTGCAATAAGGAAGTTTCCTTTGAGAAAGTCTTATTTGTTTGTTTGGTTATGTATTTGGTACAGCTGTGCAGGGTCTCACTGCACAGCTTGGACTTATAGTGATCCTACATTTTCAGCCTCCCCAGTGCTGGGATTACAGTCATGTGCCACCACACCCAGCTTTAGTGGCTGTCTCAGCACACCCAGTGCAGCATGTGTTTCCAGTAATCACCTCTCTATATTTGCCTAAGTTATCTGAGCTATCTTGAGGGTCTTGAGACAGTCTTGCTTATGATTAAGATAACACAGTGCCATTCTTGGCACTATTCATGACTCACTAGCTAATTCTTATTAAGTAGAAGTTTCTATCACCACCCAGAACTTTGCTAAAACCAATCAATGAAACTTCAGTCCTTCTGTCACCTTTGTGCACAGCTTTACTTATGCTCAAAGTTTTTTTTTTTTTAAAACAAATTAGTGCTACCCAATATTGGAGACTGAAGAGTCAGACTAAAATTAGGAAATCAGCTGCCAGGTGTGGTTGTCTATGTCTGTAATCCCAGCGCTGAGGAGTTTGAGACAGGTTGATAACTGCAAGTCCAAAGCCATTCTGAGGTACATAAGCAAGTACAAGGTCAGCCTGTACAGCACAACAATATCTTGTCTCATATTTTTAAAAATGCGTTTAAATTTTATTTATTTATGTATTTATGTATTTATTTGTTACAGGGTCTTGCTACATAGTTGGGACTTGTAGGTAATCCTGCCTCAGCCTCATGAGTGCTGGGATTGTTACACTGTTTACATTGTGTGCCACCATGTCCAGTTTCAGTGGCCAGCATTGGGCCTGCTCAGTATGTAGTAAGGGAAGCGAACCTTGGTCCTTGCACTTTCCAAACAAGTGCTTAGACTGCTGGGTTATCTTCCCAGCCTTGGGTGATACTGAATACACACATATTTAATATCCTGCTATAGGATCCCATCATAAGAAAAACAAAAGAGAAAAAAATTTAACACTTTCAAATGATTTCTAGTCCTACTGAGAATTTTTGAGATACCTGATTTCCTATGGGGAAGCTGACCCTACTCATCCACATTGAATTTAGTATTCTTTATAGCTATACATTTATATATATATTATATTATATATTATATATTTATACATATATATTATATTTTATTTACATATATGGTTTAAACT
This sequence comes from Myocastor coypus, assembly GCA_004027025.1. Taxonomy (NCBI): domain Eukaryota; kingdom Metazoa; phylum Chordata; class Mammalia; order Rodentia; family Myocastoridae; genus Myocastor; species Myocastor coypus. The sequence goes on from PVJA010029480.1 coordinate 8,579, forward strand.
CATTTACATTTATTTAGTATTCGATATATATATATATATATATATATATATATATAGAGAGAGAGAGAGAGAGAGAGAGAGAGAGAGAGAAAGAGAGGGAGAGAGAGAGAAAAAGAGAGAAAGAGAGAGGAGAGAGAGAAAGAACAAAAGAGCACCAGGTGTGGCTGTGTATCTCATTACTCGGGAGACTGATGTGTGAGGATCACTCTGAGTTTGAGGCCAGCCTGGGCTACCTAGGACCTGCCACTTTAGCTTTACATGAACTTGTTAGAAATATACATTTTCAGGTCCTATCTAATGCCTACCAAGTCAAATACCTATGTTTTAATAAGCCTTCTGCACAGGATATTCTGACCAACCTGGAAAATAGAGAACTACAGCTGCTGTGTACTTCAGCTAAGACAAATTCTGTGGCATCCACTGTAGTGACCTCCTTTACCTACTGCAGCACGTTTCCTAATAACTCATCTTCCCTTCAAGGAATTCAACAGGCTTGAGTAGCTAAAGTAGCAGCTGTCAATGAACAAGCTCAGAAATAAAGTGCAGCCTGTAGTATTCTTCATCAGATGTCAGGTTGAAAGGAAGATCTAAAGTGTTTTAAAGTTACAAAATACACTGTTTCAAAATCATCTTTAGGAAGTATTTGCTTAGAAATACCAACCACCTGTAAAAGAAACCATTCTCTTTCTCTAGGGAATTTTTCAAAGATATATTTAAATGGAAAACTCCCTATAATATTTCAGGCAACTTTTAAGAAATTTAATTATTAGATAATTTCACTACATTTGTTTGCTCTGACACAGAGCCTCTTATCCCTTATTATAACTCTTCATACCTCATGCTGTCAATATATTACTTCTCTCTTTTTAAAGGTATTTACCTAATCCTCCTCATTTGGGAAAATTTTAGTCTTTAAAGGAAATGAAAGCATCCAGGACTACTTTAATTCTACAGCATATAAATTCCATATAATCATTTTTCTTCTTCCCACTACCACCCATAGATCTGTGTGAGTGTCAGCACACCTAATACCTACTAGCCCTCAGGGAGCTTTATATCATCTTATTTCAGATGCTGCAGAGATTAGAGAGGGGTTTGAAGGAACATTGCTTTGAAAAATAACTGCTATTATGAACATACACAAACACACAAATGCACAGGCACACAAATACACACGTACTCAATATCCTGCTACAGGATCAATGCCACCATAAAACACGAAAACAGAAAAAAATTAACACTTTCAAATGATTTTTAGTCTGGCTAGGAATTTTACAGAACTTTTATTTTCCATGGGGAAGCTGACCCTATTGGAATATGACAACCTTTGTTTAAACTCATCTACATTGAATTCAGTATTTTATTTCTTACGCTCCTAAAGTGTTAAAAATTTTCTCTCATTATTTTACAATTATTTTTAAAGTTATATTGACACCAAAAACAACAGCAACAACAACAATTTCACTTTTGTGCTTGGAGTAGTAATGCCTGCCTGCAATCTCAGGTACCAGGGGAGCTATGATAGAAGAATTTTGAGTTCATGGCCAGCAACTTACAGAGATTCTCAAAATAAAACTAAACAAATGAAATAAAACTTTACAAAAGGAAGATAGCAGTGACTTAGCTTACGGAATCGAGCACTTATCTAGCATGTATAAGGCCCTGGGCTCAACACCTAGTACTGCCTCTAAAACCCCTACCTTTGCAACAATTTATTGTTGCAAATACAATGTTGCAGCGACAAATTGCAAATAACTTGCTTGGGATACATCCTAGTACAACCTGGACAGGCCCTGTAAGACACTATTCTAGAATTCTACCTGTTGCGCCTCCAATTTAATGAGGCACAATAATGTCATCTTCTTGCTATCCAGATAAATACTGGAAAATTAAAAAGAAAACTAAGAACCTGGCCTGGTGGTACAGGATATTGAGGCAGGAGGACCACAAATTCAAGCACACCTTGGGTATCAGAGAGGAAAGTACAGATGATTTGAGGTAGGCACACCGTAAGGATGATGGAGATACTTGTGTGTTTAGGTTTTGCTTCAGTTCTGTCAATGGGAGCAGACATGCTTTGTGTGATTCTCTCCTTGGGAACATCCTAGAGCTACAACCTCCCAGTCTGCTCTGCTTTAGAGCATTCAAACACCAGGATGTTCCACACCTGCTTTTATCAAACGACTTAAGATGCAGGCCTATCAAGTACAAATGGTAAATAAGCATCAGCAGAAAACTGTGATTTTCACATAAGAAAACAGAGTTTCAAAAAAAGCTGCTTACCCAAAAAAGTAACCTCTCCCTTGCATGCATGAATAAATAAATAAATAAATAAATAAATAAATTTAACTATTTTTCTCACTTCTCTCCTAAAAATTGGCTTCTCATATACTCAGATAAAAATGGAAAATTTGCAGCCCTGCCCTCAGGGCAGGCTGAGCCGGCCATTAAAAAAAAAAAAAAAAAAAAAAAAAAGGAAAATTTGGAAGGAAAAGCAGCATAATTTTTCAGGTAGTATGAAAGTTCTGGCTCAGACTCAACCACAGCACAGAAGTAAATGACTCAGCTACCTCATGTATACTAGCAACTGTCAAAGGTGGACTATTTACCTAAAACTTTCCAATAATAACATGGTAACATGTTGTCCTGTACTCTTTTGGAAAGATACACAGCAAGGGAATGGTTGGGTCAAATAGGATTTCTAGCTTCAGTTTTTCAAGGAATCTCTATACCCATCAGCATAGTGATTATACTAGTATATATCCACCAGCACAGTAGAAGAATTAGTGCTTTCCCATGGCCTCGCCAGTAGTTGTTATCGATTTTTATTTTTATGTATTTGGTACAGGATCTCACTACACAGCTCAGACTCATACTGCTCCTCCTGTTTCAGCCTGCCCAGTGCTGGGATTACAGGTGTGGAACAGCACCCAGTTTCAGTGGACAATTTGGTGTGGGGTTGGGATGGCATGTAGTTCAGGAGATCACATCTCAGTCCTTGCATTTGTCAAGCAGGTGCTTAGACAACTGAGCTACCTCCCTGACCCTAATGTTTGATTTTTTGAGGACAGCCATTCTCTCTCCCGCAAGGTAAAATTGAATGCTGTTTTAATTTGATTACCTTTAATAGCCAGTGATGGACATTTTTCATGCATTTACTGGTTACTTGTACTTCTGAGAAGTGTCTATACAGTTCAGTTGACCAATTTACATTAAGTCATCTTTTTTAAGGGTCTCAATCTAGCTACTAGTTCTCCATCTCAAGAATAGCCGGAAAAATGTTTTTCCCCATTCTAAAGCCTTATTGTTGCTACATGGTGCCAAATGAGCTCTAGGAACTGACCTGCGTGCCTTAGTAGGTCTGCATCCTGAACAAGTCCTTACTGCTCTAAGGTGTTATTCACTGTGTTAAGCAGAAAAATTTAAGTTTAATTAAGAAATTCAGCAGGGGGCCAGGCTGCTTACTTTGTAAACATCCTCAGCCTGTGTAAGAGCAGGGCACAAAGATGTGGTGAGAGGTAAGCCCACCCCAGTGGGGGTAGCCTGCTTACAATATAAAGGAAGAAAAGAAGGCTGTCCACCTTTTGCTTTTGCTGCTTTTGCTATCTTTTGTCACCTTGGACTGTCACCCATGCCACAGCACCATGCCTTACAGCCAGCTGATTACAGAATGAACCTTTCACAAACTGTGAGCTAAATAAATCTTTCCTTCCCTAATTCTGGACATCTCATCAATAGCAACAACAATAATATCCAAAATAGGCAGGTTACACAGGAAACATGGCAAGGAGCAAAACCATGCACAGGATGAATTAGATAGAGGTCCTAAGAATCTCCAAAAGGTTTATCACACTGAGGATAGCAACACGTAATACTAAAACTATGCATGGAATGCCTGTAATTCAGATCTTTTAGATGTGTGTTGCTTCTAATGTAATTTCAGTTACTGTTATACTCTCTCTCAAGTAAATGGTTGGCTTAACAAGGAAACAAAAATGGTATTAAATGAGAATAAAAGACTAGGGAAACTATTGAAGGATTGACTGGCTACAATTTTGCATACACTTAGATTTCTAAATTCTTGTGTAAAAACGTGTAACTGCTTTTATCACATTCTAGAGACTTATTAGAATATCAATGATTGATAACTAATACAAATTTCAAGTTAAGTCTATGATGTTTGATACTCAGAAAGACAGTAATGTTAAGCTCAAGTACCTACCTTATAGAGCAATAGTATCACTAAACTTTTCTTTTGGAGGGTTAAGAATATAAGTTTACATACCAAAAAACTGGAGGAAAAACAAGGGCTACAAGAACAACCAGTATTTTGGTCCTAGCCCTTCAAGGTCAGTGAGGACTCAGGACATAAGAGAACCTGTGCTATAACATCCTATAACCCCGTGATTTCCCAAATTTTCTGTTCAAGGAGATTACGGGCCTACAGAGGAAAGGGATTGAAGATATATAGTGTACCTAAGGAAAGTCACCTAGAGAGAAAACATTCTCTTTGGCTTTCACAGAGAGCAAACTGGTCAAGTAATGGCCGTGACTCATTGAGATGCCTGATAATGACAACAGTTCACAAAGCACTGTACATGGTTTCAAAGTAAATCCTGAGGGGACTTGACTGACCCTGGGAGGTACAAAAGTTACATGTTTTGTTATACAGGTCTTGTTTTAACTTGCCCTTAACCACCCAGCAGAAAAGTTTAACCATGAGGCATAAGACATAAAGCTAGATTAGTATGCTGAGCTGTAAAAAGCTTAAATCAACAGCTTCCATCACTGCCAATTTTGCCAATAACCCACTGCAATTATGGAACACTGGATTATGTATACAACTACTTTCTCTTAGTTCAACGAGAAGAAATTTTTTGTACCCATAATGATTAGAAAAATCATCACATCTATACTCTGTGCTCTGTATAACTACTAGGAAGAAAACAATATGCATTGTATCAAATACTGGAAATGTACTGTTAACGTGTTTTGAAACTGTCACATTGCTATTTCTTATTAAATGCAATAAAATAAAAAAATAGACAGGTTATCTCTTCACTCTGTTGGTTGTTTCCTCTGCAGAGCAGAGCTTTTTAATTTGATATAAAGTCATTAGTTCAATTCATTAGCATTGTACCATGTGATTGGTAATATATCTTGTACAATTGGTTTCTGTTCAGAAAGTCCTTGTCTACATCTATTCATATCCATGTTGAATGCAACAAAATTCATCATAGCTAAATTTTGGAAGTCACCTATGTGTTCAACAACTGAAGAACGAATATAGAAAATGTGCCATTTACATACAGTGGAATACTGCTCTGCCATGAAGAATTATAAACCTGAGTCATCTGCAGGAAAATGGATTTTTTTTTCTTGTATTATGCCTGGTTCACCCCTGGAGGTGGGGCTGTGCAGCATGTGATGCTGAGGATTGAACTATGGTCCCTGTGGTTGCCTAAGCTTTCCTAAGAAGGCACTTTAGACCACCAAACCATCTTGCTGGCCCTAGATTCATTTTAAGACCATAACATTAAGTCAAACAGACATGCAAGCCCATTTTGTGTGGTTGCTCTCATATGAGAAAAACAAAATATAAATAAATATCAAAATAATGGATAAAAGGAAATATGGAGACAGATTTTATACACATGGGAAGAGGACCAAGGTCATTAAAAAGGAGAAGGGAAAAGAAAGGGGATACATAGAGAATTAAGATGAGTTGTGTACCTGCTTCCACTCTTCATAATAATTATATACCATAAAGAAACACTACTAACCATGCCTCTCTTAGCAAATACAGCAGTACATGTACACCTGCCTGACATAAGCCCATGATCACCTTTGATTGGTCAATGTAAGAAAACTCCAAAGCTGTTAAGTTTTGTTCCTGTTAAAAGCTAGTTTCTGTATGCACTGGGACATGGATTTATTTCACATTGTTTTCAGATATGGTTTGACTATTTGTAAAATAAAATTGTTTAGACTGGAGGAGGACAGAAAACTGTTTTATTTCAAGTGAGGACTTCTGTCAGATTCCTTGGATCAGGAAGTCTCCTCTCCCACACTGCTGTGACAAAGTGAGCAGGGAGAAGGAGGAGAACATGGAGCTAGAATGAAGAAAGGAAGACAGGGCAAAGCAAGCAGAGAGGAATATATAGATAGGACAGAGCACAGAGCACGGAAGGAGCAAGGGGTGCAGACAGAGTGTCAAGGGAGAAGGAAGTTACTCCATCTGCAGAGGCCATGCTAAACACCATCTCTGCACAAAAGTGCTTCACTGACATCCCAACAAGAAGTCACTTCCCCACACAGATCAATTCCCCAGGAATGTTGTTTCATACCTGTGTTGTAATATTTTGTGTATCAACATATGCTGTTGGTGTGCGAGCCTGTCCAGACCAGGGGATAGGGCGAAGCACTCTCACAGTCATACAGCACATTACTTAAAACCAAATACACAAACAGTCCCATGAAAACTTTATTTTAGTGCTTCATCTAGTTCTCCAAATGACTTCTTGTACTTACATTATTTGATACATGGAAGAAGCCCACAGAGTAGCATTTCATACACAAAATCATGTTTGGCAAGGTTAAGTGACTTGTCTCCGATCTAATGAACAAGGTAAGTGGTGACACCAGGACTCAAATCCAGGTGCTCTAGCTCTAAACCTAGTGCTTTTCCAACCACATCACACTACTGCAATCAACAGGGCACTCAGAATCAGAACTAAAAACAATTACTCATCAATTCATGAAATGCAGGTGCCTTTTTAGCTCATGGCTGACACAAAGTGATTTGATCACTTTAGGTTTAATACATTCCACTGCTGAATGTGGGAAGAGGATAAGGTAGGAGAAATATGCTTTTTCCTGGTCTATAAGGCTCTGTTTCTCATTTTTCTTTTCCAGAAACAGTATATTAGCTACTAAAATGCTGCTTCATTGTGGAAATTCATTCCTAACATTTTAGTATCTTGAAAATAAACAATAAATGTATACCTGCTATTCAAAATTTTATAAGATTTCTAAAAATGTCTCTATTAATGTTTCTGTAACAGTCAAAAGTGCCCTGTCATTTAGGAATGCTTTGCCCAGTACTATTGTAATGCCGAATTTTACAGCATTCTAACTTACTCAACAGACTTTGTTCTAATTAGTCCATCACATAAAATTGAAGAATTAATGGTGCATACCTGTAATGCCCGCACTTGGGAGGCTGAGGCAGGAGGATCAGTGCTAGTTCAAGACTAGCTTGGACTAAAATATTGAGCTCAAGGCCAGCCTGAACTGCATAGTGAGACTCTCTCAAAAAGACAAGAGACAAAAAAAAAAAAAAAAGAAAGAAAGAAAGAAAAGAAAAAATTAAGTTGTCTAAAGATGCATGTTTATGCCTGTAAACCCAGCACTTGGGAGGATGGGTGTGAGTTTGAAACCAGACTGGGCTACAAAAGTGAGCTCAAGGCCAGCCTGAACTGCATAGTGAGACTCTGTCTAAAAAAAGACAAAAAAAAAAATTATTTCTGGATATTTCCAATTCTTATATGAATCTTACATTTTTTTGGTACTGAGAATGAAACTCACGACCTCATGGCTTACAGGCAACCTCTGTGCTGCTAGGCAATATCCCCTGGCCCAGAATCTTTCTCTTAAGGCCTCCTTCCTTCACGCAAACACTGACAAGTGTTTATTTATTGAGACTCCACTCTATGTCAGACACTGGGGAGGTAACAGGGAATGAAGCTGATTTATTTGCTGATAAAGCTAACAGACTAATTGGAGAAATAGGTAAAATGAACATAAATAGTTAAATGAGAGAAACTACCATGAAGATAAAATTCATGTTATTTGTGAGTGAAGAGAGGTTTCATTCGGTTTGAAAAAAAAAAAAAAAACCCACAAAACTCTTTCCTAGAGAAACAGCACTTCCTGTGAGAGTACAGAAAGACATGACTGGTAGAGAAAGTAGGGAACAGGTTGATGGAGGAGGAATGCCCCTGCAGAGGAAGCTTCTCACGCTGCAGGAAGGCTTCTGTGGCTGGGGTATAAAAGCAGAAGACTGATTTAGAGAGGAAGTCATGGGCTGGGCATGTTAAAGGTTCTGTATTTTACTCCAAGTAAACTGTAAGACACTCAAAGTATTTGCATACAGAGAGATGGCCATAGTTAAATTATACCCCTGTATGGAATGGTCTTTGCTTGGTGCTTAATGTTATGGTCTTTGCTTGGTGCTCTGGGTCTGCTACTAAGAGACAAGTAATGAGAAGCAATTCTTAATTTTCCTGGATTTTCCCCTCAACTGTGGGAGAAGAAAAGAGGATTATCTAAAATGTTCCCCAGCTATAAAATTAAACAATTTCAGCATCTACTTGAATTTTTCTAGATTAACTGATAAGTGTGGTGTCCATTTAACCAGAAATGAAATTGCTGACGATCAAGTCACAAAAGGCCATGCAATTTGCTATTTTTCACACTAAATGATAGCACAGTTAAATAACAAGCTAACCTTGCGGGTATTTCTGGTGCTATAAATCTTCTTCTGTATATTTAATTGCCTGATTAGAACAATTCTTTCTCTTTTACTTCAGTAATAATGTCACTTTACATCTGTATAGCTCTTTGTTTTCAAAGCATATTAGCTCTTTAATGAAAGGAACCAGGTGTTAGTGTTGTTGTTATAGGGCGCAGCATAGTGTGTCGTGTAAGTAGAGCTGAAATGTTTTTAAGGCAACTAATAACAAACATACCACTGAACAGGAGATACAGCAGGAAAAAACTAACGAACAAGAAAAAATGATTTGTAGAGAACAGCAATGCCTTCACTGTCTGAGGTGTTGACAGTGTCTCATGTTCGAGCCCAGCGCTTCCTTCACAACCTAGAATTCACCTTTCATGTTGCTTCATCTTCCCACATCTGTCTAGTCATGCACAACTACTCTCAGTGTGACAGCAAATTTAGCATTCCTGTGCTTTTATTCTGCTGTTCTTTCTGCAAGGCTTGTCTATACTCTTCCCCCTACCACATCCCATTCTCTGTACTGTGAATCTAGTACAGAACACGCAGGTGTGTACCTAGGATGATTCAACATCCTTCCCATTTCCAACTTGGAACAATTACTTAAACCTTGTTCATAGAGAAACATCAAATAATAAAGAATTAATTTTAAACACAAAGCCCAGCATACACATTGACATATCTTTAATATATACTTAAGGGGAAAAAATAGGAAGAAGAAAAAAAAAAGAAAATACACAAATAATTACTTTTCTGATCCTTCATGCTTCATGTTGAACCCAGGCCCATCAATGTAAATATAACCTCAGCTTTTTTTTTTTTTTTTTTTTTTTTTTTTTTTTTTTTTTTTTTTTTTTTTTTTTTTTTTTTTTTTTTTTTTTTTTTTTTTTTTTTTTTTTGTCTTTTTGTCTTTTTCTTTTTTACTAGACAAGGTCTTGCTAAGTTGTCTATGTTGGGCTTAAACTTGTGATCCTCCTGCCTCAGCGTTCCAGAGTGCTAGAATCACAGGCCTGAACCATCAGGTCTTGTTCAGTTAATTATTCTTTATGTTTTTATTTTTTATTTTCTAAAGAGAATACAAGATAGTAATAAAAAAGAAAAAATATAAATGATACAGGATTTCACTAAATATAATATGAATTTGACAGTATTTGTTGTATTGCATCGTGC